>PVJS01027149.1:0-26459 GCA_004027185.1 Glis glis | reverse complement strand
GCGGAGGGCCTCACTAAGTAGAGAGAGAGAGAGAGAGAGAGAGAGAGAGAGAGAGAGAGACAGGCAGAGAGAGAGAGAGAGCTGAGGCTGGCTGCGAACCCGGATCCTCCAGTCTCCGCCTCCCAAAGTACTGGGATTACAAGCGTGCGCCACCACACCCGGCCTGAGCTGTCTCTTGATGTGTGCTTTAAGCAGCTGCACCTTGTTCCAAGACAGCTGTCCACATGTTCCCTCTTGGCCCAGTATGAGGCTGCCTGATGTCGAGCCCCCTGTCCCCCATCACAGCATGCTGCTCAAGTTCACACTTGTGCTTGGCATCAGGTGCCTGGTGCCGGCTCAGGGAGCTGCCTGAGTGTTGTCAGTTCAGAATGTTAGGTGCAGAGATCTCTGCCTCCCTCTGCCCCCTTGGAGCTGCAGACCCGCTGCCCCCTCAGTGGTCCCACGTAGGCTCCACCCTGCTCCAGGTTTCCTCTAAGAGCTTCCAGCAATGGTCTGGGGGCTGGGCTCCTCCCCCTGGATGTCAGGTGCCACATGGTTCTTATTCCCAGTCTTCTGGCATTTATGACTGATTATTAACATAGGATTACAGAGGAGTTAATAAAAAGGAAAGAAAAGACAAACCCTTCAATTT
This sequence comes from Glis glis, assembly GCA_004027185.1. Classification (NCBI taxonomy): domain Eukaryota; kingdom Metazoa; phylum Chordata; class Mammalia; order Rodentia; family Gliridae; genus Glis; species Glis glis. The sequence goes on along the minus strand of PVJS01027149.1, from coordinate 25,828 downwards.
GGTACATGAATTCTATGCATAACACAATTACTTGTTTCAGTTTGTTAAAATCTAAATTAAATGATAACATCTCAAATCTATGCTTTAAACAGTAATATAATGTTATTTTCTAATATTTAAATAATAAAAAGATTTTCTAACTTCAAGACAATGATTGATTTTTTCCCCATAATTAGGGTAGAATGATGCTCCAGGATAGAGATTAATTAGGCCTCATTCTATGAGGTGAAGTATAAAAGCCAAAGTCAGATTGGCGTGGTGACATGCGCCTGTAATCCCAATACTTGGAAAGCCAAAACAGGAGGATTGCAGGTTCAAGGACAGCCTCAGCAAGTAATGAGACTCATCAACCTAACAAGACCTTTCTTTTATCAAAATAAATTTATCAAATATTTATCAAATAAATTTATCAAAATTATTTATCAAAATAAAAATAAAATAGGGCTGGGACTGTAGCTCAGAGCTAGAATGCCCCTGGGTTCAATCCACAGCCACAAAAATAAGTAAGTAAATAAATAAAAGCCAAAGTCTCAAATCACAATAGCATAAGGATAGCCATTTGCTTTTAATGTTAATTAACCAAACAAGCAAAGGCCTGGGTCTCCTGTCCTCAGCCTGCCTATGCCCACACCACACGACCCTCCTCTGTAAAGCTCCTTCCAGACTGGGACTGCTGTGTGGGGTGGGTCAAATCCGCACAGCATGCTGGAATAGAGGGACGCATGGGGCATAGGGAGCAATGCTGCTATGTGACCAGTTCAGCAGCAACTTCCCCAGGAGCGTATTCTTATTGGGTAAAGAAGGAGTCCTAACTTTGGTAATAATCACATGCTCATTTATTTTTTTGCAGCATGTTCTGTGAGGTGGTTTTTCGGATGGAGTGCATGCCATCGTATGGACAATTACTTTATGTTATTAGGATGATGAAATTTAATGTTTATTATGTTTGACTAAATTACCTAAAATAAACAGGGTTGTTATAAAAACAGGCGCAAGTTTTCCTCATTCTGCTTAGCAAGTCTTTGGGACACCCATGTGAAGGAACCTGTAGCCTGTACTGCTTACAGGGTTTCTGGGAGGTGTCTGGTCACCCTGTGGTTTAGTATCAGGGTTCAAGCTCTATAAATCTAACAGTATGTACCTATTACAATAAGTACTATTATTTCATATCTAAGTTCAAATTCATGTGCATTTAATTTTTAGCAATATGTATCTATAACAATAAGTCCTGTTATTTCATATCTAATTCCAAATTCACATGCACTTAATTTTTCACAAAAAAAACCCATAATCTAAAAGGAGTAAAATTTTCAGTTTTGCTTTATATAAGGAAGATTTGCATTGAGAGTGAATTTTAAATCCTAGCATGCCTTCATGCCTTTTATCTTCCTGATTCCAGTATTATTTTATACTTGCTGATATAACTTTCATTCTCCTTCCCTCCTGATAGCAGAAGGCCCTTCTTGCAAATAGAAGGACGTCTAGTGTCAGGTGTCCACATGGAGGGATGAGCTACCCTCGTGCTGGGATGCTAGGCACACTTTGTGCCAATAACCAGTTCTCTTGTATTCTGTGCACAACCAGGGTGCCCCCCTCGAGGCCCTGAAGCTGGCCGTGAGCCATCACCATCACTGAGGGGCTTCCAGGGGTGTTTGCAACTCATCTCCATCAACACCCACCAGGTGGATCTGATCTCAGTGCAGCGGGGGGTGCTGGGGAACTTCAGTGAGCTCCAGATTGACACCTGTGGCATCCTGGACAGGTAAGGGCAATATTCTGGCCTCTTGAAATTAAGAGGATCAACTACAAAGAAGCATGGTTGGAAAATAGTTTCTCTCTCACCTCTCTCTTCCTACCACTAATGTTATGCAGGAATCGAGATGGTTCTACTTTCTATGAAAAAGTAAGGCAAATTGTGTTTATAATGGTATAAAATAGCTTCCTTCAGATGATGGCATTTACACAGAAGGTTCAGGCTCTTGAATTCTATCTTCAAATGTTTTTTTCAGAACAAACACTGTTGATGTTGCTGTGATTGTCCATGAATCATTGGTGAGAGATACATAAGCCATAAAAAAGAAACATGTGAAGAAGGTTGCCATGGCAGGAGCAGTTGGGTTCCACCACTTGATTTGGGTCAACCGAATGGCTGGACCAGGGCCCACTATTCTAAGTACTGGCATGTTTTTAGATAAACATTACTGAAAACTTCCCTTTTTTCATTTGTACTTAGTTGGTATAAGCATTCACCTCATTTTATCTATTTTCAGATTTATCATGCCCTTTGGTCCTCAATTGTTCAATTCAGTTGTCTATCACCACATTTATTATCATTTTAAATCTTCTTTAATAATAGGTAAAGAAAGCAGGATTCCCACCAGCTAGATGACTTTCTCTCAAACCTGATTTTTAAAACTCAGAATTATTTTCCCATATGCTCATACTCTATTGATTTGGGGTGGAAAATCCTTCTTTGATGAAATAGTGGTGAAAGGAGAAGTTGGTTGGTAAGCCTGAACTTTGATTTTTGGATGAGGTAGGTTTTGAATGTGAAAACAGTTGTGGCGTAGCCTCAGAGTGAGTGGTGTGCCTGGCACACTCCACTAGAGTGTCTCTGCAATCATTCTCCAAACTAGTCATCTTCCTCCTTTAACTTTGTGTTTCTTTTTGCAACATTGTTTGGTTATTTTAGATGTTTGCATTTTCATATGAATTTTAGAACAAGTCTGTAAATTTATTTTAAAAATTCATCTGGGAATTTGATTAGGATTGTGTTGAATTCACAATCAGCTGGAGAAGAGTTATAGCTTGATCTACAGTGTAAGAACCTACAAAGGCAGGCTCTCATTCCCCCCCCCCATTTGTGTTCTTGTTGCCATGCATTCTGTGCTACATTGTTTTTATTTTTGCTTGAACAGTCCATTCTCTTTAGCAAAGGGTAGATGATAACTCACTCCTGCACAGCAGTTACTTCAGTGGTGCTCTCTCCTCCCTAGATGAATGTGACCATTTTGTGTCATTTTTCTTCTAAAGAATTTCCTTTAACCTTCATTTTTCAGGGCTGTGGGCCTATTCTTTTAAACGTTTCTTTAAAAATGTTCTTTCATTGACATGTTCTTAATAATCAAAGAAACAACAAAGGAGGGTTGATCAAGGAAATGACTCAAATAATGCTATGTCCATATATAAAGTTATCACTACCAATCTCACTAGCATGTAGGGGAAGCAGAAGGATTCAGAGAGAAGCACGCCAAGTGCTGTGTGCATGTATGAATGCATCACTTTGAACCTCACTGTGATGTATAATTACAATGCACCAATAAAAGTGTATTTTAAAATGTTGTTTCAACTTTTTTATGCCTGGTCAGGTCTTTATTTTGTCTGTTTACATTCCCACTGGGTGCAGCATTCAAACATAGGTACCTCTTGTCCTTTTAATGCTGTAGCTACCTCTGGGTCCTTCCTGTTGTCTCCCCCAGGAAATCTCCTGTTCACCTAACCTTTGTTCCCCTGAGTGAAACAAGTCATTTTGCTGGATGCTCTTGAGATTTTGCCTTTAGCATTAATTTTAAGCAATTTTATTATGGGGGTGTCAGTGTGTGTGTGTGTGTGTGTGTGTGTGTGTGCGCGCACGCACGCGCATGTGCACACTTGTGAGACGTTGGGATTCTTAGATCTGGGGGTTTCTAATTCTTATTAAATTGGGGAAATTTTCTGCCATTTACTGGAATATTTTTCTTCCACTCCTCTTTCCTTCCTTCAGGAGCTCTAATCACAATGTAACTGACCACTCGGAATTGCCACAGCTCACTGCTGCTTTATTCTTGTTTTAGGACTCTACCTTCTGTTCTTCTTATTCTGTTCTCTGCCTTCATGTTCACTAATATCAATGCAATGTCTAATCTCTGTTAATCCTATCCAGAGCATTTCTACATCAAACACTGTAACTTTATTGGTGCCTTTTTATATCTTCCATGTCTACACTAAATTTTTTAAACATACAAAATAAAAAATCTGCATCTGCTATGCTGAGCACCCATCCGTTCTGTGTTGGCTCTGCCTGATTGATTAATGTCTCCCCTTTGCATCAGTTGGTTCTTCCCCAGCCACCATATGTTGTCCAGCTATGAATGCTCAAGGGGACGCCCTTAGGCTGATGGGTCTCCGTGCAGCACTGTCCTGGCCCAGTGCCCATAGTCTTAACACTCCCTCAGGGACCCCTTCCTCCTTGCAATGCAGACTCCCTCTGGGCCACTTCCTCCCTTGCAGTGGAGACTCCCTCAGGAACCCTTCCTCCCTTGCAATGCAGACTCATTCCAGAGCCCCTTCCTCTCTTGCAGTGGAGACTCCCTCAGGGCCCCTCCCTCCCTTGCAGTGGAGACTCCCTCCAGGGTCCCTCCCTCCCTTGCAGTGGAGACTCCCTCCAGGGCCTGGGCTCTCACAGGGCACACCTGGTAGGTTTCCAGTCTCTGAGAAGTGACTGTTCTTCCTGGCCCAGTGCCCATAGTCTTCACACAGGCCATTTTTGGTTGTCCTCTTTTGGTTTCAGGTGGGTCAAACCCACCCCGTCACTCTGTTTTGGCCAGTGTTCTCTACTCCAGTCTGGCTCTCAGCCCTGTTCCCTTTGTCCACCTGTGTGGATACTGAGCACTGTGTCTAGCACATCAGGCCCTTGATGCCTTGGGGTTTCCTGGGATTCTTGTAAGCAATTGCTCTTACTGACCATGTGTAGTCATTATTGTGTTATCATGGCAGGAAAACAAATAGTTCTCCAATATGAAGGAGAGGGCAGCAGGTCCACCCGTCCAGATGCATGAGCTGAGCGAGCGTAGCTGAGCACAGATGAGCTCAACAGATTCATCGGCTCTGGGCTGAAACTTAACAGCAGGTTCACCCACCTTGCTGCTCTGAATAGCACCTGCAGTCCAGGTCGCCAAAGTGGGAACAGAAGTCTCTCTCTGCTCCTTCTTTCAGGTGTTTACCCAACTACTGCGAGCACGGCGGCACGTGCTCCCAGACCTGGATGGCCTTCCACTGCAACTGCTCCGGCACCGGCTATGCGGGTGCCACCTGCCATCGCTGTAAGCCCAGCACCATGCCCTTCTTCAGGGCTCATGCACACATCTCTGTATCTGCAGCCCCAGTAGACAAACACATATTTTAGTTTCCAATTGAGTTCTGGGTTGCTTTTTTAAAGTTGTTCACAGAAAAGCCAAAAATAATTGGCAAGAAGAGGTAACACAGGGGCAACCATGCAGAGACCGACCAGAATCACAGAAAACAGGAGACAAAAACTGGCTTTAGGGGCCTGTCTGTAGTTTGGTTTCTCAAATTGGCCACAGTTCTGCTTCTGAGCTTTTGGGCAGCTACATAGGATGGGAGTAGGATGAGAGGGGATTCTAGAGGGACTGACCGATGGGGATCCAGTCCCATCTGACCCTGGCACTCTGCGAAGGTGATGATGGAGAAGGTTGCAGTGTGTGTTGGTGACTTCCTAGAAGTCAGACCTGTACCAACACCTGTGTGAGGGCCTAACTCCATCCGCAGGGTAGCCAGGGTCTTGACTGTTATAAAGCCCCATTCTGGATTACAAAATTATGGAATATACACACAATGGAATTCTACTCAGCAATAAAGAACAAAATTGCATCAATTGCAGGAAAATAGATGGACCTGGAGAATATTATGGTAAGTGATATTAGCCAGTCACAGAAAGTGAAGGATCATATGTTTTCTGTCATTTGTGGGAACTAGTAGTAATCAGGATATAAGGAACTTTAAATGAAGGAGGAGAAAACCCCAGTGGAGTGATGGAGGGGTTTTTAAGGTGGGGCAGAGAGTTAATGAAGGGAACACTTCCATCCACATTATGTACATACATGAAATGATCGATGCCAATCTCAATGTCATGTATGGGGAAGAGGAGGGAGTAGGGAAGGAGCTGGGGAAAAGCTCACCAAGTGCTGTGTGCATGTATGTCCCTATCACTCTGAACCACATTATGATGTGAGACTACAATGAACCAATAAAAGTATATTTTTAAAAATCTCCATTCCACCAGTAAGGGGCCTAGCTCAGCACCCTCACCTTAAAGCAGATCTGGGACCTGCTGATGAGACCAGCATTGCTGAGGTTTGGAACCAAGTAACTCTTGGTCATCAGGTCTCCTGTGCACTGCATTTGCAGGCAGATGTCAGGATCCTGCTTGGCTCCACCCCTAGAGTCTCCAGCTATGGCCACATCCCCAGGTGGCACCCCCTGCCCTGGGGTGACCTTCACACTCTCTATTTAATTTACTCCTTCCAGTGCTACAAGGGGAAGGCAGGGCAGGACCCCATGGAGTCTATTCTTATGGGGGTTCAGCTCCAGGGACAGGGGAGGAGCAGGCCCTGGTGGGCCCCCAGCCAGGGTCTCACAGGGCATCCCAGAGGAGGGGCTTTGCTGCTCCTGTGTTATCTTACACTAGGCACCAGAAGGCCCTGTGGGGACAGGGAGGAGAGCCCTGCTCACAGTCACAGGGACTGGAACCTGGAGGCTTGATTCCAGATCTGAGCCACCATGCCCACCAGGGTGAGAAGCTCACACAGGGCCCTATTTCTGATCTTTGTAGTTATTCTTCATCACTCCTGCACAGAATCCTACACAAAGGAGACACCACTTGAGTATGTTTTGATGGATTAACTTTTCTGGATTGACTATCATCAGCAACTGTAATTCCAAGAACTCTGAGAAGCCAATCAGGAGATAAATGATGGGGTTTTTCAATGGTGACCTACAATTGATCTCACCTGGGGGACCATTGTTCTTGGCAGATGGAGCAAAGAGAGACAAAAGTTTGACTAATTGGCAGCCACCTTGGTAAATGAGGAATGAGGCCAGAGGAAGGGTCCTGACTAAATTCAGGCTGCTGCCAAATTTGTTCTTAGTTGGGATGCAGGGAGGGAGGGTGAGAGCATGGATTTATAAAGAATAAAGCTTACTGATTCAAGTCATGTGTTACCCTAACTAGAATAACACTTATTCTAGTTATTTAACGCTTAAACACTCACGATCCATCTCCTTGTAATATAACAGTGGTCCAGGTTCTCCATTTGACAAGGTAGTTCTATTTGCCTTCAGGGATTTAGAAGTGATATAAAGTAACTGTGGGGCTGGGGTGTGGCTTAGTGGTAGAGCATTCTCCTGGCATGTATGAGGCCCTGGGTTCCACCCCTAGCACCGCAGCAGTAAAAGAGGAACCCAGCTGTCCTTGCTTCCATCTAGTTAAATGTATCACCACACACGGTGCTTTGAGGAACAGTTGAAGACATGGCCACATTCCACCTGGAGGGTGGATGTTCACTCTGAGGCAGAACTTGGGCTTTTCCTCAGCTCCTACTTAAGATATTAAGAGCCGGTTCCTTTCCATTCCCTTCCCCACGGGTGACTGCACGGTGCCAGCTCTCTACGAGCCATCCTGTGAGGCCTACAAGCACCGGGGCACCTCCTCGGGACAGTACTACCTCGACCCAGACGGCAGTGGGCCCCTGGAGCCCTTCCAGGCACTTTGTAACATGACAGGTGAGTTGACATTTTTTATTTACTAGTTAGACCTGAGCACAAAGCTGTAGCCCACCATGTAGAAATATCCTGGTTGGCAGCCACATCAGGGCAAACCTGTGATATCAGGTGGTTATTCAATAGAAGCATTTGATATAAGTCTTTCAAAAATAGTTCAAAAGCAACAATTCATAATTATATCATTTCGTGCAAGTGCCCTATTTGTAGAATATTTAATAATAAAATTTGGCCTATTAAGCTCTAAAGCAAAAGGTCTCAGGACCGGTCTGATTGGATTAATGAATGTGAAAGTCAAAAACATCCATTTTTTAAACAAGTGTGAGTGTACAATCCACTCTGAGTCCCTTACTTCCTGTGTATACATGCTCTGGATCTGTAATGGCTGTGTGTGTTCCTTCGTGATGGCCACACCTGTGCATCATGCCACACAGCATCCACACCTCTACACTCTACCTGATGCAATACTCACCTAGGGCTCTGTGTCTGGGGATGCTGCTGTGGATGGCAGGTGATTCCCCAGCTGCAGCTGCAGGAGCAGACACTTCCTCTGAATTTCCCACTCTGCTGAGTTCTGAGGAAACCCACGGATCAGGAGCAACAACAGTGAGGAGGTCCAGGCTGTGTGTTTGTTCAGATCCCAGTGTCTCCCTGGGCACCAGGTCAGATGATGTCCACCAAGGTCATGCCCACCTGGAGTCCATGGGCCTGACTTTGTTTTCAACTGTAATTGGCCAGGCTGAGCAGGACAAGGAGTAAACACATTCACTGCATCCTTATGAGAAATGAGAGAGTTGGGGGCTCAGAGGGAACCAGGTCACATAGAGATGGGACAGAAACTGGAGCGAAGCCATGACCAGCAGATGCAGAGGGCTCTGGCAACCTGCAGTTCTAGGTGCCAAGCAGGGCTGTGCTCCCTCAGAGGGCTCTGGGGAGGACGCTGCCTCTTCCAGCTCCTGGAGTTGCCAGAGCCCTCTGCATCTCTGCTTGTTGTGTCCAGAGCCCTCTGAGGGAGCGTGGCCCTGCACCGCACCTGGAACTGTGGGACAACCCTTTCCCCATTCTAATCCTCCCAGTTTGAGGTACTTTGTTACAGTAGTCCCAGCAAACAAATAAACCTGTTAGGAACATCATTTATGGATAGAGTTTTTAGATGTTTTATGATGACTTGTGACATTTTTTTCTGTCCCTCAATACTCAACTTAAAACCTGTGTTTATGTTGACTGCATAAACAACATCAGTCAACGGGTTGTGTCAACCAGGAGTCGGGCAGGTCTTCTAAGTACAAAACAAGCCTCTGTGATGGGGCTTCCGGATGCCAGCGAGGGCTATCTCCACTGCTTCCGGAAAGCATCTCAACCAAACGCCAAGCACAGCCCAGAGCTGGTGGACACACAGGCTCAAAGTACAGGAACACTCAGGCCCTGCCATAAGTGGGCAGTATGGGTGTATGCCCGTGTGTATATTAGTGTGAATCTATGAACAGGTACATGGGTGCCTTGTATGTCTGAGTGTGGGGTCACATGTGTGCATGTGTGACCTATGTGAATGTGCAGGCATACACATGTATACATGTATGTGTTCTTGTGTTTGTGGTCACATGCTTATGTGTGTTTTTATGCATCTGTGTGCATTTCTACATGTGTGAATCTATGTGTAGCTGCATGTGTGCACGTGTATGTGTGCCTGCATATCTGGGTATGTATTCACAAGCATGCGTGTGTGTATTTGTGTATCTGGGTGGATCTCTATATATGCAGATATATGCATGTGTGTATACTTGTGTGAATCTATGTACAGGTGCATGTATGCACGTGTGTGTCTACATATCTGGGTGTGTGTTCATAAGTGTGCATGTGTGTGTTTTGTGTATCTGTGTACATCTCTGCATGTGTGAATATATGACTGCATGTGTACTTGTGTACTATGTGCATCTGGGGGTGTGGTAATGAGTGTGCATATGTGTGCACACATGTTTTTGTGTGTATGAAGGAAAATTGGATAGAGCACAGGTTCTATGGAGCATAACAGGCTGCCCATTTTAATGACACACCTCCTTTTGTCCCATGGATACTGAATTGCCACTGTACTGTGAGCTTTCTGACATTTTGCAGATGTGCATTTGTGAGTATTTTGACTAATGGATTCTGGCCAAGGCCTTATTGACTATCAGTTGCTAATTTCAGTAAGTTCAAGGCCAAGTTCCTATAGGCATTTTCCATCAACATGATCCAGGCCACATCATTTCACTTTTTTGGCTGTAACCAGGGGAGGCAGGAAGCACAGGATCCTCATCTCCCTCCCCATGGCCCTCCTCATGATCCTCCCCATGGCCCTCCTCATGATCCTCCCCATGGCCCTCCTCATGATCCTCCCCATGGCCCTCCTCATGGCAGGGGAGGCAGGAAGTGTAGGATCCTCATCTTCCTCCCCATGGTCCTCCTCATGGTCCTCCCCATAGCCCTCCTCATGGCAGGGGAAGCAGGAAGTGTAGGATCCTCATCTTCCTCCCCATGGTCCTCCTCATGATCCTCCCCATGGCCCTCCTCGTGGCACGGAAGGCAGGAAGTGTAGAATCCTCATCTCCCTCCCCATGGCCCTCCTCATGGTCCTCCCCATGGCCCTCCTCATGACAGGGGAGGTGGGAAGTTTAGGATCCTCATCTTCCTCCTCATGGTCCTCCCCATGGCCCTCCTCTTGGACCTCCCCATGGCCCTCCTCATGGCAGGGGAGGCAGGAAGTGCAGGGTCCTCATCTCCTTCCCCATTGCAGGGCCCTGGCTCTGCCATCCCACCGCAGCACTTTGCTTTGGAGGTGGGCATTGTCATGAGGCCCACTCATTGCCACCCTGTTCCCTATGGCCCATGCCATCCTGGGTCACCCCACTCAGTGCCTTGTACAGGAGGGGTGGGCTGTATCCCTTTCTAGGGGCTGATGTGGGGTGAACAGGTCTCTAAGCCTGAGCTCTGAGGATCCCGGTGCCCCTCCTGAGAGCCGTGTGGATGGGTCTGAGGCAGGAGCCCCAGCATCAGGCTCCCTGACCCCTCAGCCTCCTGCTGGATGTGGCGCTGGGATGCCCATTCTGTTCTAATGTTGGAATCTCTCTAGCCTCTGGCCTCTCAGGCTGGGTGGCAACGTAAGCCAAAATCATGAGGCAACAAAGTCAATGTGGTGATGCCATAGAGCACCCACCATGGGTCCGCTGTTGTCTAGGAAAAAGCCATTGAGGTACAACTCAGCCCATCTCTGTTAGCCACAGGGTGGCTTCACACAGGGCCAGACGCACTGAGTGACCGTCTGACCAGAACAGGAAGTGTGTGCCATGCTTGCTAAGCTGACCTGTGTGGGGAGGAGGTGAGAAGATGAAGATTGATACCATGGAGAAGCAGATGTTCCCACAGCAGCTGGGTCTTCTGTCAAACATAGTAAAGGGAATTGCAAAAGAGTTTGCAAGCCCCAGTAGTGGAAAAGAAACAGTATCATTATGACTGATGAAAGCAGAGAAGCTCAGCAGCCCAGAAGTGCCTCACCGGAACACCAGAACAGCAAGGTCACCAGAATGAAGGCAGAACTGTGGTTCACATGGCAATGCCGGATCCCAAACACACAGAGCTGGGGCATGGAGCCAGCTCAGAGGGTTGCAGCCCAGACCAGTCCTTTTCTAGGGAGGAAGCAGGGCTGGCAGGATGCAGACAGCCATCTGCTGGACATGCAGCCCGCAGCAGGGTCTTGGTGGAGCTGACCACTGCCCCCTGCAGGGCCGCCCTCTGTGGAAATTTCTGGCAAAGTTGGGATCAGTGCCCTTCACAATAGACTTGACCTCCCTGGGCGTCACTGCCCTCTTTGAGCGACGTAGGCAAGGACTCATTCATGTCTGTGTTTCTGGCTGATGGAAGCTAACTTCCCTGATGGAGATGAGCATTGAGGCCTGTGCCGCCAAGCTCTGCCCAGGCCAGCATCCTGGACACTGATCGCTGGACCACCTCAGCCCTGTCATCAGAGACTCAGCAGGCAGCTGTGCCTTGCGACTGTGACACAAGCCCCAGATTAAGCAGTCATGCTTCAGATTCAGTCCTTGTTTGGGTGACGTGAAGTATGACATCTGTCACCAGCTCTGGGGTGACTTCCGTGACCTCAGAGTGTGAGATGGCCACAGAGGCAGACAGGTGCTGAGGCACTGGTCAGCAGAGTGTTGCCATTGACACCTGATGATAGTTGAATCCGCAGTGAAGGGGCCCCATCTGCTAAGCTGACCGTCCATTCAGCTGTATTTTAGGGGGTGGCCAGCAGCCACTACCAGTCATTCCAGTGAGTCGGAACCCTGAACCCAATGGCTAGACCACTCTGCCACCACAGCACTCTGACTGACCAGGCAAAGTCGGAGTTTGCTGCGTGGAACAAGCCCCCATGCATGAGGTTCAACTTCCACTCTTCCATCTCTCTTAAAAGTGGATGGTTTCTGTCAAATGTCCTTAACAATGTGCCACCATACCTCACTGGGCCAGGTGAGTCCCCCAGGCATCACTCTGCTGTGGAGCAGCAGCGTGGACACAGTGCAAGAGATGCCTGGGAAGTGCTGACTCCAGGTCAGCAGAAGAGGAATGAGATCTTCCTGGCAGCAGAAACTCTGGGAATTCATGTAGAGAGGATGGCTGGGAGGGCAGCCCCAGGGCCTTCTGGGAGGCCACTGCACATGGGCTCTTGGGGGGTCACACAGGGTCCTGGGCTTTCACGTGGGCTTCTGGGGATGACACGGGCTCCTGGGGGATCATGTGTGCTTCTGGGGATTCACACAGGCTCCTGAGGGTCACATAGGTTTCTGGAGGCTCACTTGGGCTCCTGGGGGGTCATGCAGACTCTAAGGGGCCATGTGGGCTCTGGGGGGGTCACATGTACTCCTAGGGGGCTCATAGGGGCTTCTGGAGGTCACACAGGCTCTTGGGGGTTATGCAGGCTCCTGGAAGCTCACATGGGATCCTGGGGGTCATGCAGGCTCCTAGGGGGCCATGAGGATTCTTGGAGGGTCACACATGCTCCTCAGCAGTCCTATGGACTTCTTGGGGGGGGTCATGCAGGGTCTAGGGGTCATGTGGGCTCTGGGGTGTGACATGTCGTCCTTGGGGATCATGCATAATCCTGGGGGTCACACGTACCCCTGGGGGGTCATGCGAATTCCTGGAGGCTCATGCAGTCTCCTGGGTGGCCATGTGGGCTCTGGAGTGTCACATGAGCTCCTTGGGTTCATGTGTGCTTCTTGGGTGTCATGCATGCTCCTGTGGCATCACATGAGCTCCTGGAGAGTCTTGCATACTCCTGAAGGGTCACATGGGCTCTGGGAGGGTCACACAGTCTCCTGGAGGCTCACTTGGGCTCCTGCAGGATCACTCTGGCCCCTGACTCAGGGTCAGCCTGCAATCACCTTTGTTCCTTGGTGACTACTGCAGACTTTGGCATGGTTCCCCATAGCCGCCATGGAGCCTCCATTGCCTCCAGGATGTCCTGGGTCATCTCTCTGGGCTCTGCCCCTGCCTGTGTTTGGTTAGACCAGGCAAGGGTCTGGGCAGAGGTGCCTACGAGAGGAGAGTAGCCATGTGACCACACAGACCATAACCAGGCTGTCCATGAGCCTCAGGCCCATCCAGGCTGCTTACTCCAGAACACAGGATGGGGATTATTCACAAAGTGACAAACACAGACCAAGTCTGATGACTGCATTCCAGGCCCATAATGTTACAAATCCCAGTGACAGTGGACACTGAGCCCCTCCTGCCCAGAGGGGATGCCAGTGAGGGACTGCAGGCAGAGTCAGGGGGTTGGATCGTGGGGCTCCCCAGCCTCTTCTGCTCAATATTGTGGAGCATGGATGCTCTGTGATGCCCAGGTGTCGCAGGTAACCACAGCTGAAGGTCCAGCACAGACCAGGAGACCTGCCTGTCACCTGCAGGGAGGGATGAAGAGGGAAGTCAGACATCCTGATGCAGAGTGCAGGCAATGCTGAAGGGTGATCCTCCAGCCACTAGGGGAGGATTCAGCAAAGGTGGAAAAGTCACATTGTGTACTTTTCTGTTATTAGAGGAATTTAATCCTCATTCTCTACCTCTCTTTGTTTCTCCTACAAACATCACCTCTAGCTAAATACCTGGAAATACAAATGTTCACGACAGGATCCTCAGGTGCATAATAACACAGTGGTAATAAAGTCTGCCTCTAGAGTCTAGAATCTCGCGTGTGCTGCCACCAGGAGGCCGTGGACTCAGGTAAACTGCCTCATGTCAGCTCAGTGATGCTCGCTCTTCTCCCTCTTCCCTCTTCCTGAGATGTTCCCTGGACCATCCTGCATCACAATGGCTCAGCCTTTGCCAGGGTCAAGGGTGCCAGCCGGCAGAACCCGTACAGGATGGTGTTCCAGTATGAGGCCAGCACAGAGCAACTGATGGCCACCATAACTCAAGCCAGGCACTGCCAGCAGGAGCTTGAGATCCACTGTAGGAGGTCTCGGCTCCAGGACAGGCAAGGTAGGTGGTGAGGGCCATGGTGTGGGATGTCCTTCCATCCCAACCTGACCCCAGCCTTGCAAGGTCTGGGCAGATGCAGCCCAGGGAATGCAGGCACAGCTCTATCCAGGGACAGCTCACTGACCCCCAAGGTGAGCAGAAACTTGCCCAACACTTTCTACCTCTCTTGTTCTAGGGTGTGCATTTTCTCCCCTCAGAGATCTTATCACACCACCACTTTCCTCCCATTCCCATCAAGTCTTCTGCAGGGCTTCCAGTCGCTCCTGCTCCAAACTCTCCAGTTCCGCACACTACCCAGCATCCCACTCCATGAATGGACTGGTCTTTGTGGGCACTCCCACCATATGCTCCCCTTCTGGGAAAATGGGCCCCCCCTCCCTGGGTTCAGGGGTCCAGGGCCCAGTGATGGCCCCACGTCACCTCACCCTGCAGCCAACCTGAGTTTACTAACACTGGGGTGTGCAGTGTGGCATCCTACAGATGCTGATGTTCACAACAGCTCATCCCTGCAAATCATTCATTTTTTATCAATTAGAGAAATTAGAAAATATGTTTGCCTTTAATTAAAGCCACTAAAATTCTCATTTGCATGCACTACTTTTCTCTCAAAGGAATGAGTCATAGACTTGGGGGCAGGACACCAGGGTCCCCTGGCCTTGCCCAGCTTGGTATGTGAACCCCATGTTCAGTAGGGGGGCCTCACCACTGCCACCTTCACACAGAAGCCCAGCTTTCCCACGCCTAGAGAGGTCTACTTAAGGCCCCCCTCCCCACCCCCAGCTCAATGCTGCCATTTGGGGATGGAAGTCTGGGAATATCTAAGACCAAGCTCACATCTGCCCCAGGAGCCATGGAGTGGAGGGAGGTCTGAGTCCCCCTCAATCAGGGCAGATTTGGGAAGGGAGCCCACTACCTAGACATACCCTTGCTCGTGGCCCAGAAGGTCAGCACTCAGGTCTTGGTGCATTTTTGCTGAGTTTTGAGCAACTTAAAACAATTACAGGGGGAAGTCCAGGTGGTTTTGAGAGAATGAGAGGGAGTTGGGGCCTCACGGCCAAGCCCCGAGCTTTAGCAAATGTGCACAGGCAGCCCTCAGAGGCAGGTGAGCCCAGCAAGGTGGCCCCACGTAGCACAAGGTGGACAGGTGGGCGCTCGGGAAGAGGGGCGAGAGTCTCTGCAGGAGATGGCTCTGGGAAAGGAGGCAGGGCAAGTTCCTAGATCAGAAGCTGATCAGAGGAAACCAACAGAGCCCCAGGAAGAGCAATCAGAATAAAGGAGGAGTGGAGGGGATACTGGACTCACCTGCATGGGTGTCCTGAGGAACCAGAGAATGGGCTGGGCTTTGTGTGGCCTTGCCAGTGCCTGCATCCCTCAGGTTCTGTTGGAGCTGGTCTGGGCCTCAGCCTCTGGTGCCTGGGATTGTAGGGAGGACACTCAGCACAGCATGGAGGCCAGCACAGTGTCTGTCCTCCCACCCTGCAGGCTGAGGTCCTGAGTGTACTGGCCAGCGCTGGACACACAGTGGTGCAGATGGATGGGAGGCCAAGGCCCCTGGGAGCCTATGCAGGACAGGAGGGAAGCAGGTTCAAGGGTCCAGAGTCCCCAAAAGGGGGGTGGTGCCTGCAATTCAGATCTTGAGAATTCAGAGGCGGCAGTGAGGACAAGGTCTGAACTTAGATGTGCTGGGTGTGACTGGAGAGCAGAGAAGGTGAGCAGCCCATCTGTGGCACAGTCCACCTGGGCCAGGCAGGGGCTCCCAGCCAGGAACTTCATCTGGAGAGAGTGGGGTGTGCTTGGTGGCTCTAGGGGATTTCTCCTATTTCTGTTCCTGTTTTCTCGAATCCTTTTGTTCTCTTAATTATTTCTTGTATCTTCCTGAAATCTCCAGAATACTTAAACTCACAAATGCAACCAAAGTCCTTTGATATCATTATAAACCCTCAATAATTACTGTTTTATTGGAAAGTTGAGAAACTCAGGTGAAAAAATGTACAATTATAAATCATAAGTTGAAATACAGTGTTTTTCCTCTTCATTTTTGAAAGCATTGTGCTGAAGTAATTGGAATTTTAAAGTGTTATTATTAAAAACATTTATTAAATATTTAAACACCTCTGCCACCCACAGTGGGCTTTGGCTGGATTTGGAGAGAAGGCTCCTCTGTGCATTACACACATCTCTTCCTGGCACTTTTGGGGGCTGGTGGCTCTAAGCCGCCCTCTGGGAGGGGTTGTGGAAGCTCTGGTCTAAGTATATATGTATATGTTTTTTATTCTCTGCGGGGCTCATGGTGACAACCCCGGGGGTTGGAGGAAGATGAGGGAAATGGCCAAGTGCTTTTGGAGCAGCTGCTCCCAACCCTGGAGGGATGCCCAGGCCTTCCCTCCTCCCGCTGGGGCCCCCTGCAGACTCCCAGCAACCTCTTTGGGGCACTAGGGCATGCGGACGGAAGGAGTGCTAACTGGGTTCTTAGGAAGGGGCAAAAGCTCCAGTTCACATTGATGAGGGCTTGTTTGGCTCTGTGACTCGGGGTTCCATAAAGCAGAATTGGGCCAGGCTGTGGACGGCTGTCCCCACTCCTGCCACTCTGCAGAGGGACGAGCAACTCTTATGAGAGAAGTTTGGTGGATCCCCAATAGCTAGGGGAAGCCCTACCTCTGTGCCCATGGGTGCCAGAACCACACTGCAGCCCTGGCTTCTCAGCAAAGAACACATGAGGGAAACTTAGGACCTCAGAGTGAGCTGACTCAATCTGCTTTGCTTAAACCAAACACGTACTTCATGACCTCTCACAGATGTTAACTTCAGCTTACAGCCACCCGAGCTTTCATTTTGACAGCAGCTCGCTTTCAACATAGTTCCGAAAGAAATTTCATGATGTTGCTGCTCAGAAGTTATTTGTCACCATGACCTGAGAGGATGGGTACTCATTTCCCAAAAGAACATAGGATCCAGCAAGGGCTAAAGGCAGGCAATGTCATCAGACACACAGGACACCTGGTCAGATTCTTAAACATCCATTACAGTGCAAAGAGCAGGAGAACTTCCAAAGCAAAACTTCTCTTTATTCTGCAGGTTTTAACAATAATTCAGGAGAGAAGGGTGGTCAGGGGGTACAGAGTGGGGCCAAGCAGACACAGCTCTCAAACTTGCCTTTCAGATGGGAGCCCCCTGAGCTGGTGGGGTGGAGCAGGCAACAAGATGCATACCTACTGGGTGGGCTCTTCACCAGGCAACCAGACATGCGCTTGTGGGTTGGAGGGGCTCTGCATCGATCCACAGCACCATTGCAACTGTGATATGGACCGGGACCAGTGGTGAGTGACCTGTGATTTCCTTGGCAGATGTGTTTTGTTGCAGCTTAAAGTGCATGTGTGTGTGTGTGTGTGTGTGTGTGTGTGTGTGTGTGTTTATTTGTTTGTGGTGGTCCTGCCAGCTGGCCTAAGGAGAAATGTAGATGAAATCACATCCAAGCAAGTTAAAAACAGATATGGTGTCACAATACGATTCCATCTGAGCCCAGTGACAAGATGGATGGTTCACTGTTTTTTTTTTTTTCTTTCTTCTCTTGGTTTTCAATTCTCATGTTTAACCTTTTTATTATGAACAAGGTCAGACTACAAAAAGTAGAGACTGATGAACCCCATGTACCTGTTGCCCAACCTTGACACAGCCTGTCTTATTGAATCCCTCCGCTCTTCACCTCTGCCCAGGATTAATGTAGAGAACACACACAACATATCATTTAACCTCCACGCTTCATGACTCCATTGTGAAAAACCTTGCAAGTCACGTGCATCTTATTGTTCAATAAGACATCAGCCTCAGTAAAGGACTCAAAGGGTTTAAATTCCGAGGATAGTACATGTTTCCCAGAGACGTGTCTCTCCCTGAGGCCAGCCATGGTGGGGACAGTCCCTTAGCCACCTCTTGGGTCATGTCACCAGGGAAGGGATGGCCTCTGCCACCTGCAGGTGTGGGGGATGTCCAGGGACAGGTGTCTCCAAGCACCAATGATTTCATTGACTGAGATTCAGAGAATTTGCATTGCACTTTTTCCTGACTTGGTTTCAAATAAAAATTTTTATGATAAACTCAATAAAGAGGGACAAAGAAAAACAATATATTTTTATAAATACTAATAATTAACACTAAAGTCTGAGCAAGAAATTATTTTTGTATTTATACAATGTGTGAACTACTCTGTATTAGTTTTATTTGATGATACCACTCTAGCCATTCCTCCATGGGGTATCAAACGCATCTACACACATCTACACTGGGGCTCTGCTACACCCAGAAAGCCTCACTGCTTCTCTAGGTGGAGCTGAGGCCTTGGGCAGGCCCTGATGGCCATACGAACCTGCCTGCTCACGGTCAGCTGTGTTAATGGCCACCTGTGCCTCTGAGACACCAGGTGACCCTGATAGAGTCACCATTAAAGGTGTCTCTGTGCCCGGCCCCTGCATGTACCTGCATGTGTCACTGGTGCACCTGTCCCTGCACGGTAGCCAGCAGTGTCTTCTCCTCCCAGGACCAATGACACAGGGGTGCTGTCCTTCAGGGAGCACCTGCCCATCACGCACATCGTCTTCACTGATGTGGACCGTCCCAGCTCCGAGGCAGCGTACAGACTGGGCCCGCTGCTGTGCCAGGGAGACCGTGAGTAGAGAGCCCTCCCTCAAGGGCCTGACATGATAAAGATATGTAAAGACCCCCATTCCACCAGGGGTGCTAGTGAATAAGGAATTACGGCCTTTCTGTAAGTTAGGAAAGGAGTAAATGCTGTATCCCTATTCTCAACTTTTGGTCCAAACCATTTCTATGAAACACTACAAAAGCCTCTGAGGGAGATTCTGGTCCCCAGAGCAGCACTTGCTGTGTGGACCGCTCCCTGGAGAAGAGGACTCCTGAGAGACCATGGGCAGCATCCACCCTAGGACACACCTCTACTCCCCATCGCCATAGGAAGGCAGGGCCTCAGAACATGAGGCGCATGCTCTCTGGCTGCCACCATGGGGTCAGGGCCATCGGGCACTGCAGGGAACAGAACATTCCAGAGACCCCCCCCCTTTCACCCTTGTCACTGTTTCCCAGTTTCTGCGGCTCATTCTCTCCCCTCTTTAATTTTGAAATAGCAGTTCCTATGGTTTCACACATTCATGGTATTAGCAGCCCCAAGCACCACTTTGTAAATGTAATGTGGTTTTTGTAGTCAATATACGTTTTCACCAGGAATTTTCCAAGACAGAGACCCATCTCCAGCACCCACGACTGGCCATGGCCTTTCCTCCAGCCTAGCAGACTGGCTGGGTATCCAGGCCATGGAGACATCAGGGCCCCTGAGGCTCTTCTCCAGGGGCTTCAACCCTTCCCACAGTTCTGTATTCCAAGCCATCGACTAGGACCTGGAATGGAAATGGAGAGTTTGTCCTAAATTAACACTACAGCTCCAGTTCATGTTGGAGCTGTTACTTAAGGTGTTTGAGTGGGCCGACATTATCTGAGGACAGCCCTGACACGGGATACACTGCTGTGGTTTCCGAAGCCTGTTGGCCCAGGTGGGCTCTCCTAGGGGTGCTGCTCAATGTCCCCGCTCAGCCCCAGGCTTGTGCCCATCCCCCCAAGATCCCAGGACAGTGGGGAGCTTTGCTTTCTCTGCCTCTGTGTGTTCTTACAGTACCCTGTAATGGCAGATCTCTTTTCTCCCCACATTTTCCTCGATTCATCCTGAGCCCCAACTCTGAGCTATGTTCCCCTCACAGGGTCTTCTGTGAGAGTATCAGGAAATTCTCTTACTCATTTCTGGATTAGGGCTTTGAACTGTGGGTGTAGACAGGGATGGTGCCTGTCTTGTGTAAGAACCATGTAGAACCTGCTAGAACAGTCCAGGCCAAGAGATGAGTAGGGAGCCACAGGGTGGGTGGGACAAAGGTCCAAGTCACTTCACTTTCTTCCAATGGAGCTTTTGTTGCTATGGATTGGTCTTCATTTCATCAGTGTCTGGGACAGAAATTCTGTCAAGTACCTTGTTCACACCATCTTCACCCAGGAGTTTGCTCACTTCACACCTGGAGAGAGGGATCACGCCAGCACAGTCATTTCGAGGGTCTAAACCACAAAGCTGCTCGGGCCCTGCGTCCAGTCCACTCAGCGTATTTCTTTTCAGACAATTCATTCCATGGGAATGTTAAAGTTAGCCCAAGTGTCTGCCCTATGATCACCACAGAAACAGCTGAGGACAGCGGTGAGATCCCTCGCTATGAAAGGGCACCCTGGGCCCAAAGATCATTCTTCATTTCTCAACTGTGACACAGAAGTTGTCTGTGAAACCAGGGTTGCCAGAACGTGTTAATATTTAAGTGTGCAGGAAAAAAACAACCCCGTGGAAGAAGACAGACTCCAGGCTGATGATCCCATAATGTCTCTTCTGCAAATGCATTCAAGCGATGGATCCAAGGTGGATCCATCCCACTCTGAAGGCCAAGGACAGCAGCATTTTACTTGTGTGCCCGAGGCACATCTACCCACGGCTGGTCCTGGAGCACCATTCTCAAATGCTTATGCTATTTTCTTGCTTTCCTTTGAAGTAATTTCCCTGGTAGCCCCCTCCCTGCCCCTTTCCTCCTTCCCAGCAGCCTCTCTCTTCCATTGCTCCACAAATCATGCAGCTGGGATTCTAGGAGATAAGTATAAAACCAAAGAAAAGGAAGCATTCCAGCTTCTCACTGCCAAAAGAGGAGAAATAGCCAGGTTGTTTAGTTCATGGTTACCAACCTCACTGTGGCAATGAGTATCACACCCTCCTGGGACATAGAAGGAGGGAGGAGAAACAAGGTCTATCCCTACTCGAAGAGCGTCCATGAACGCCAGGGCCCAGGCGTGAGAGAGGGGGATGGGGTCAGGGTCTGCTCCACCCAAAGGGCCACATCTGTGTGATAGAGGCACCCGTCCTGGCCTGGGAGCCTGGCTGGTGGCCGTGACCCACGTGGTGGCAGCAGATAGCAGCAGCTTCAACCAAGGACTGAATGACAGATGGAAGTCATGACTGAGATGATGCAGGGTCTGGTGTGGGCTGAAAAGGATGGAGCTGTCACTAAGAGATGGGCAGGAGAGGATGGAGTGAAGAGCTTAGCATGGAGGCCCCAGGAGAGCAGGGATATCACAACCTCCAACTGGTGGGGTCCCCAGGGCCAATGTCAGGAGACGGGAAGTTAGGGACCGAGTCCTGACCCTGGAGCAGAGGTCGGGGGACCAGGAAGATGGTCCAGAGGTCCTAAGCAAAGGTGCTCTGAAGAGCAGGGACAGGAGCACATGGGGTGAGGGGGACAGTGCTGCCGGGGGGAAGGATGGAGGTGACCCTGGACACGATCAGTGCTGACCTCTTATCATTTCCAGCACCAAGCCCAGCCACAGCTGCTTCTGCCCAAGGTCCAGGGTCCAGGATCTGTGCTGACCTCTTATCTCCTCTATCACTGAACCCAGCCACAGTTGCTTCTGCCCAAGGCCTGGGGTGCAGGACAGCCTGAGGGGACAGTGCCTGCAAGAAGTAGAGAGGAGTCCCTCAACCTCTTACTTCACGCCAGGCCTTGCACCCAGGATGCAATGGAGGGCTAAGGGAAGCTTTGGTCCAACGTCACCTCCCACTTCAGACCTGCAGAAGATCAAAGAGCAACAGAAAAAGCAAAGCACCTGTGGCTATGCTGTTGATGACAAGCACCCGTGGCTATGCTGTTTATAAGCACATGTGGCTATTGATAACACACGCACCATGTGTATCTTTGGAGTGCTGATACTCTGTATTAGCTACTAATATCAGAATGGTTGGGTAACATCCAGAACCAATGTGAACATCTGAGACTGACGCACAGCTGCGTTGCTCATCCCCAGAACAGCTTTTGAGAATAATGGTTTCTAAATGTCACGCTGCCGGAGTGCACGTAGAGCTGGTTTCTCTCTGTGAATGTACACGAGAAGCTTTTTCTCTTTCAACTAGCCTATGAACCAAGAACTGTAATTATATCCAGTCATATTTCATGATTTTCATTTTTGTTTTTCTTTATATTTGATCTAAATTTTTATTTTCCCCCAAACTTGAAAGCAACATTAAAAATTTCAAAAGAGGAACCATTGAAGTATAAAAGAAATACATGAATATTTATGTTCTCAAAACTGAAATTGTAACCACTCTATTTTCTAACTGCTAAAAAGTCATGCTTCCGGTTCAATTTCTCAGAGGAATAGAAAGATGGGTTTGGCTAGGAAAACAGCTCTCATCTAGCATTTTCATAAATTATCCTCCTAGTTTTAAGGAACTGATTATATTTCATATATCTTTGATCTTGGAAGGGTAATTTATTATTGGAAAATTTTATTGAGTCAAATAAAAGTTTAGAAAATAAAATGTTTATAAAAATCACTCTTAATCTCATCAGGCTAACAACACTAATTTTCCTGAGTGAGCAATGTTTCTCTGTCTCTCATATTAATGAGATATGTACAATATGTGTACAATACATGTACTGTATACATCAAACACATATATTATACAATGTATATGTGTACATATATACATAGTGTATGTATATATGTATGTCTGTATATATCTGCCAGGTATTAAATGTGTGTGTGTACAGTGTATACCTAGTCTATATCTATGTGGCTTAACACATTTCCCTCTGCTATGTAATTAACAATTTGTACTCTGTAGCCATTCTGTATCACACACACACACATAAAGTGAAGGTAGAGTTTGAGTCTACCCACTAACAAATCCCGCATTTGAGGTTCACGGATAAGGTTTACTCTTTGTCTGAAGGATAAAGGTTTATCTCACTGCTCCTCCCACTCAACATCCACAGTCCATGCTGAGCCCTCCATCCACCTAAAGTCCAGGGTACGCGGGGTGGCCATGGCCAATCCAAGCACAACATTTGCTTGTCAAGTTCAGTGATGGGGTCTGGCCACAAAGACTGGCTGACAGAAGGGCCAGCATTACCCAGAGGGCACCAGCGACAGTGGACTGAGTGGCCTTCATCCCCAGAGATGGCCACTGGGCAAAGGGGCAGACATGGGACAGATCCTGACCCACAGGATTAAACCAGCCCTGAGCCTTCTCTTTAGCCTACTCAAAAACTAAAGTGAAATAAGAGATATGCCTTCATTTTCTCTAATTTGGGACTTGAGGAGGCTAAATCCTCCTCATGATCACTCAGACCCGGTTTGGGAGAAGTCCTTGGTTTTCTGTCTTTAGTGCCATCTAATTTCAAGTTTTTCCTCTAACTATTCAACTAAAAGCACACTAGATCTGTGGACACCTATCTGCAAGGTCCCTCCCGAAACTAGGCTGGGATTAGCAGCCTAGGTGCCTGGCATCTCTGATTTCATGAGCTCACCATGGCATACATGGGGCAAGCAGGAAGCTGTGGACAGCCCAAAATAAAACAGAGTAAATGAAAGTTCAGACAAAAACTATATTCAAATAGTAATTTAAATTCACTTCTTATTAGATGATCATGTGCTTTTTAAATTTTCATTTCAATTAATTTACTAATCTCTGGGGAAGAGGCTTTTTAACAATTTGAGCATCTTTAAAATGTCTTAGGCTATTTGTTTTTGCATTAATTTTGAGCAATATGAAATTACAGGAGCAGAAACCAGAGTGAAGAATGTAGTTATTTTCCAGGCCAGTGTTAACAGGAGCAATGGAAATGCACTGAGTGGTGCTCGTGATAACACCTGTTAGACTGAAATGAGCTTTGGGACTTCACCTGTGATGGGGAGACCCTGTCCCCCTGGGTTGGGGCAGGTCCTGGCCTCCCGGAGACCCTAACTGGGAGGAGCCCGGCTGTCTGGGTCTGTGGGGCTGGGAGGCAGCTCTTCACATCGCTACAGGGTATCTTTGCTTTTAATACAGAGTTACATAGATGCTTAAAACATCCACCAATGAATAAGTTAAGGGTTTGATAATAAAAGTGTGGTGAACATTGTCAAAATGATTTGCCTGGATAAGGCAGTCAGAGTGAGGAGGTGTTCTGACAGATGAGATAAACATCTCAGGACCCCTCCCGCTCTCGGGATCCACTCTTTCCAGACCCACCCCACCCCTAGACAGGTTCAGGGAAATGTCACAGAGAAATGCAAACACGGACTCCTGAGGTTACGGCCCCATGGAGCAGTGTGCTTTCTAGACAGGCCCTGGATTTGCTGACCTCTCCCCTCCTTTCCCCCATAGGCTCATTTTGGAATTCGGCTTCTTTCCACACGGAGACTTCATACCTCCACTTTCCTACTTTCCACGGAGCACTCAGTGCAGACTTGTCTTTCTTTTTCAAGACAATAGCCCCATCCGGGGTGTTCATAGAGAACCTGGGCATCACAGACTTCATCCGCCTGGAGCTGCACTGTAAGTTTCCAGAAAATTCTGTGGGACCCATTTAACCATACACTTTCCAGATGGCCTCATGTGTAAGCACCATCAGCTCTTTATTAGTTCTCTCCCGGTCCTGACACTGTCACTTCCACTATGCGGCTATAAAAGAAGAAACGGCGTGTGCTTGGGAACACACCCAGCAGCCAGGGCACTGTACTTGTCTGTACAAAGTGTGGTTTAAGAAGCATTTAGTTGAGTGTAGCCAGGGCAATACATTCCTCTAGTTCTTCCACAAGGTATTCACTGAATTCCCAAATCCTAAAAACTGGCAATGCTGTAATTCACACCTTCACAACCGGTTTATAATATATAAAGTCCTGGACCAAATTCTGTGTACAGATACAGATGTTTCACAGTTTCTTTGTCATGGATAATCATCTTTTCAATTCAGGACATGGCAAAATGAATTGTGTATTTTGAGCTTAACTTTTTTTAAATCAGTATTTTCCCAGATATAAGTTAACTTTGCCTTCCCACCACACTTCTAAAGATGATTTCCTATTTGAGGAATCTGCCCTGCATCTAACATATGGCCTGTGACCCTCAGGATGCTCTCCTGTGCTTAAGCGGGGAATCTCCTGGGAAGTAACTTACATAGCTTCTCCACCAAATGTTTCCAGCCCCAGCAGAAGTGGCCTTCTCATTCGATGTGGGAAACGGGCCCTGTGAGGTCATGGTGCGTGCACCTGCCCCCCTCAATGACGATCGATGGCACCTCGTCCGAGCCGAGAGGAACATAAAGGAGGCCTGGCTGCAGGTGGACCTGCTGCCCCCAGAGAAGCATCCTGCCCCTGAGGATGGGCACATGCTCCTGCAGCTCAACAGCCAGCTGTTTGTGGGTGAGTGCTGCCTGGCTCCATCTCTAGTCACAGGTTCCTATAGGCATGCTGCACCCGCGCAGCCTGGGCCGAGTGTCTGCGGAGGGTGTCAGGATTGATCATACAGGAACACAGGCTTGAGGCTAAAAAGCTCTTTATTGCTTTCCCAGGTCAGGTTTTTATACCCTAATCCTGTGAGGGGCGGGGAGCTCCTGAAAGAGGCAGTTAATCACAAGCCAGGGTTCAAGGCGCGGTCACGGCGCTCTCGGAACAGCCCATGCAAACAATTTCCCAGAAGGGAAAGAACATCTTGCTCACCACGCCTGTAACGGCTGTTGGGGCCTGTGGGAGTGTCAGGGCCATCTTGTTCCCACAATTCCCCCTCTTTTATTTTATATGAGGTGCCCCTGTCTTAGGTCACATGGGTTAAACCTTCCCCTTACCCGTCATTGGAGGACCCTGATCTCCTGTCTTAGGCGGGGCGGCTTCCCATGAGTTGCCCGTC
>PVJS01027148.1:0-26460 GCA_004027185.1 Glis glis | reverse complement strand
TAATTTCAAACATCTACACACCTCAAACATCTTTCTTAAATATATGCCAACTCTTAGGCAAATATTTGTCTTTCATATATTGACGGTTTGATTTAGATTATATGCTTACACAGTAAAATATTATGCTCTTTTGTTTTTATGGTTTCTAATTAAGTCTGAAGTACAAAAAATGTTATAGTGAATTCTCACTTTTTATCTCTTTGAAAATAATAGCAAAGCAAAATCAAGATTTGTATATTTGGTAAGGCATACCCAATGTCTCTTACTTTTCTACCTATCCCCTACTATTAAAATAGTATTATTTGATAAACTGTAAATTACTAAAAGCAAATTACTGTCTAGATACAGATTCAGGGTAATTTGCTAACCATAAAGTCATATTTCTCTTTCCCTATATTGTGAATCAGATCTGACAATCATTATTTAATACTTGAAAGTTGAGACTTTAGTTTTGCTCTTATTGATCTTTCAATTATTCTTTAAATAACTATCTGAGAAAATTGTCGATTTACATTGTGTTGCCAATTCTTAGCACTAAAGCACCCACTAGCTCAAGTGTATCATTTTTTAAAAGGAAGTGATATATTTAGCTTCTGACATATGACATATAATCTCTCTCTCTCCCTCTATTATTCATACATTTTGGAGAACCATTTATCAGCAGAACACAGAAAAGTAGTTAACAGATGCTTTGTCACCTATGTGGCCGGTTCCCTAATTTCTTACAATACCACTATTTATTAATAAAACCTTTTTAGTATGTCAAAAGCACAGGCTTTTTTTTTAATGTTCTTAACTGGAAAATTGAACGATGGCATTGCTAACAGAATAGTTAAGTGTGTATAATCACCACCAGACTGCCTGTCCTGAAACTTTGGCTCTGCCACTGGATAGCTGTACCACTTTCCACACTGGTAACTTAGTCATCCTCTCTGAGTAACCACATCTACAATGTGGAAACAAGCACAGTAGTATCTCGCTCAGAGCACTGCTAGGAAGTAAGCAAATTTGGTCTAACCACTTAGAAAAGTATTGGCAGCTAGGTTATTTGTAAATTCTACTTGTCACTTCCTTAGTTCTGTTTATAAATTATATTTTAAAACTTACATGTAGTTTTTAATTCATTTCAAAGATTTTGTGAAACATTATTTTGGGGCATAATACCTTGTAAACTTTTTGACTGGCTAAAGTGGTTCTTATTAAAAATTAAATTTCTTCTCTTATATTATTTTCTTATGAGTAACTGACAACTGTTGATAAATTAAATCAATTTGAAAAAGCCAAAAGCCCTTAATTGCTATATATGCTTTTTTTTGCCTATTCCCTGCAAAAGCAAATGCATGCATATTCTGAAACATAAAAACGAAGTGAATAATTAACCATGATCTAAATTATCTATGCCAACAAACAAAAATAAACTCTAAAACATTTGAATTCCAAAATATTATATTTATGTCATGAAGTAAGCTGAGATGCTGTAAAGAAATACCTGACATTCGGTTACTCTCTTTGTAGAAAGGCCAAGTTTTATCTCTACATATCTGGAATTAACAGCTTCCTCTGACAAAATATTGTTTTCAGATTACTGGAGCAGGTATTTCTTGTGCTCCATGTATGTAATAGTTTTGGAAGTTGCTGTAATAGAAAAATTACTGTGAGGGAAATAGAAAAGAGACTAGACATGACTTCAACATACTTCCTTTACAAGTCCATAAAGTAAACCTTTTACAAAAATTAGGGAACAAAGAACACACAGTACATAGAACTCTGAGTGGGCAGGAGCCTATTTTTATATCCTCAGTGTATAGCATTGACACACACTTGGAACATAACAGGCTTCTAATGAAAATGAAGAACACAGAAGAGATAACCACAGGGCATGTTTGGTGTAGGGGATGGGGTTGTCTTCATTATCATATTGCTATTAGCGGTTCATACATACTGTGCACTATATTGCTACAAAGTGCCCCCAACCCCCCAAATATTACCAAATATTGCAAAAAAAACACAAAGACATACGCATCATAATTCTTAAACTTCAGTTCAAGCTGGGTTATTACATACATATTTAAAAAAGCCATCTGTCCTGAAAGACAGCCTTCTTTCCTTAATAAAAATTACTTAGACCATACTTTTAAAATTCAACAACATCTTTTATTACAGGGATCACAAAGAAAACCAGAAGCCATTTATTTTCTTTAAAAATGCTTAGCCTTGTAGCTTCAAGCAATAACTAATATGGAAAGCTTGTCAAACAACTAGTCATATTTTAAAATCCATAGTGAGCAGTGTTTTTACTACCTGGCAAGGTTTCATTTTGCTCTTTGCAATTCCTTTGGGCATGACACTCCACAATTGATTACCAATTTAATGGTCTTTCTGGCAGTACAGATTTTGTGGCAAGCCTTTCTGTTATAAATTGTACACAGGAAGTCATATATCTGATTTCTCCTTGTAACAAATCCAATCATTTAATGCTGTTTAGAGTCCATTTTTAACATTCTGTAGAGAGAACATAAAATAAATATTAAATTAAAAAAGTCTCTGTGGAAGATATGCCATCACCCACTTTCATCCAATATTCATCTTTAAAAATTAGAAGCTGGATTACATCATCTTTTAACAGCCTTTCCCGTCAAATTCTCTTGATACTGTTTATCACTGGGTAGCATTTTAGGACTTTTTTTAAAAACTTAGCTTATTCAGAAAAGTGCTGGAAACATATTGGCAATTGTTCTAGCCATTGATATATTTATTTTCCAAATGGATATTAAAGTTTATATTTGGAAAGATGAAAAAGAATTAGTCGGAAGTTATCTTTGACAATACTAAAATAGTAAATGGATTTAGAGTACATAAAATATCATGACAATGTATCACTTATAATACTATAGGACATGTTACCCTCCCTCCCTAAAATTTCAAAAGGATAAAGAGATAGGGAACATTATGACAATCTGACTTACAAAAAGAATTAGTTGAAAGACATCCAAACTTGTTATAAAAATCCCACAGGGAACTGTATATCCACCTTGGCTATTTTTTCTCTATTGAATTCGACAGATGTTTGATTGGATTAACCAGTCTGTGTTGTGTATTATGTGGCACAAATTGCATTTGAACATTAGAAATAAAGAGCCTAAACACACATCTACTTTCACTGACTGCTAATAAGGACATAAATTAAACCTGATCACAAGTACCCAAACTTTTTGTGCCACTGTTTCAAAGCTGTCTGTACATGTGTTTGCTAGTGATTTAATGAACACTTGGCTAGAGTGCCCCTTTAGGCACTGGAATCTGAAAAGAGGATTGCCAAGTTGTCAATAAATTTTCTATTTTAATTATAAGAGAAATAAAGAGAAAGCAGCACCTTTTCCCAGTTGGCAATCATAAAAGTATTCAAAAGGAAGAAGGCAAATTCTCAATTACTTTAGGCAAATGGAAAGTGAGAAAGGCACATGTATTAATTTACCAGGGCTGCCATAACAAAATATCAGAGATGAGGTGCCTTAAATAACAGAAAGGCACAGTCACATTGTTCTGGAGGCTAAAAGTCCAAGATCAAGGTGTTGGGTTAGCAGGTGTGCTTTCTTTTGAGTCTTCTCTTTGACTTGCAAATGTCCTTTTTATGTCATTATATGGTTTTTCCTCTGTGAACACACATCCATTGTGTCTCTTTGTGTGTCCAATTTCTTCTTATAAAGACAGGAGTAACATTGGACCAAAACCTATCCTAATGGTTTCAATGTAACTTGACAACTATTTCAAAGTCCTTATCTCCAAATACAGAATCATTCTAAGGTAATGGAAGTTAGGACTTTAACATGTGAGTTTGGGGCAACACACCTCTGCCCATATCAGAGCACCTTCTCACTTAGAGCATTCTTTCTCACTTAATATTTGGAAAATGTAACCCTTAGCTATTATAATTAATCATAAGTAACTGGCACTTAACCAGTATTACTGAAAGGATTCTGAACAGCTAAAACAGATACCACAAAGTCTGTTGTGCAATGTGCTTTACTCATAGGAACACATCTTAGGCACTTACTCATATTTGATTTATTTTAAATGTATGCATGTTTGTAACAAAAATGATTTAATTTCCTGGGATTGCAGCATTAGGAAGGGATTAGGATTAAAAGGGAATTGATTTTAGCTATTATCCTCCAGCTCACGATTTAACAGGTGAGAAACATAGGCTCTCAAGGTCAGCAGCAGAATCCCCAGTAAAACCTCCCCTTCTGGCGGTATGTCTAGAGCTCATAGATGGGCTGCTTGCTGATTTGGGGATTGGAGTCTATCAGCTGAGCCTCCATAGAAACTGTTCCTTATTGGAAAAGGCTGCTGAAACTACCTGTCTAAAGTGAGACAAACAATTCATTATATTTTTTTTTGTTGTTGTTCTAAAGCATAGAAGAAATACCTACTCATCAAGACAAGTCCAATAGAGATACATAATAACGTCTAGATATGCCCATCCACTGCCCAAGGTGGGCTAAGCATTGTGAATCCTCCCCTAACCTCTAAGTTGAAGAAGAATTTTCCGTTTTTAGCTTTTTTTCTGATAGTTGGCTAAAGACTAACACAACATAAATAGAATAAATGAAAGTATTCCTTCCACTCTTGAACCCATCTCCTATACCCATCTCCCCTTATTATTTCAATATTATTTACCTAACAATAGGAGAGAAGTAAAACACTGGAGCTTCCCTTTTGAGATTATTTCTACCCAGTTTCCTACTGTTTTTTTGCAGAGACAATCATTTTGGTAATTGGAAATTTAGCCTTTCTTCAAAACCAAGTTTAATTACTATTTTTCCTGGAAGTGTATCCTACTTCTCTAACCTACCCATCTTTCTCTTTTCTGGTGTCCCCAATAACCTTGCTGGCTGGAATGCTCACTTGACATTCATCTTGGGAGGTATACTCCCTTTTCCTGACTTTAATTGCAAACCTCTTGACAGCAGGGGTTTATTCAATGAGTTTGTTGGTTCTCAGGTCAGGAACTGCCAACGAAGTGCATTTCTGTCTCATTCAACTGTTTCCAGTCTGATAGCTTCGAAGTGAGGTGCTGTTAAGACTGTTCCTTCCAGGTGAGCTGGCCTGTAGATTTCTGGAAGAATCTCCTAATGACTAGTATGCTGCTCAATATAATTCTACATGGAAAAGAACATTTTCAGACTCTGAAGTTCTTGTGGCAACTAAAATTTTACCACAAATGAGAATTTCAATGACTCTGTATTAGTTATTAAATACTGGAAACATACCAGGTAATTAAGAATGTAATTTAACATATTTTGATACAGAGGATAATATAGAATTTTTATTTTGAAAATACACAGAGGGGTGTTTCTAGAACAAGACAGAGGGGAAATATTTTTGACACAGTTAAGCTTTTACTCAGAACTCCCTGGTCTCTTGTTCTTTCGATGAAGTTACTAAGAGAGAGAGAAATAGAGAGCAAGAACATTGTAAAACTGTGCCTAAAACTACAACTATTTTTATAGAGCAAGTTGAGATAAAATGACAAGGCCACACATTTAAACATATTAAAGTAATTACCTTGCTAGTTGGTTGATGCGTCTTATCTTTAGCCTCCTGAAGCCACTAAGTGTTGAGTTGTGAACAGGCCTGGAAAAATCGTGTTGTTCTAATTATCATTTCTTATGAGCACATTTCCCTGTGTACCACTGGTGAGAAAGAAAAGAAACTCTGTGTTAACATCTGCACTGAATTTGGTCTCACATTTTTTTCAGTGAAGTAACATTGAAAAAATATTTTTTAAAAAGGTGGAAAAAACAGAATACTGTGTAATCTGTCTGTAGGGACTGATGACATAGCCACATATCCCATGGCAACCAACATCAATCCAAAATATGACAAAACTTTCCCAAGTGATAAGAAACAACTTACCATACTTTTCTAAGAGTTATCAGTTAGTAGAAGAACTTCAAACTTCTAAAACCTAAGCATATGGGATTGTCTTCTTGTTTTTAATGACAGCCTCAGGAGATTTTATCTAAACTCTCCTCTCTAAAGAGTAACTTTCTCTCTCTCTCTATCTCTCTCTCTCTTTCTTTTTTTTTTTTTTTTTGTGTGTGTGTGTGTTGTGTGGAGGGTACTGAGGATTAAGCCCAGGGCCATTCTACCATTGAGCTACATCGCAGTCCTGAAACAGGGTCTTGCTTAATTAACACTCTGGCCTTGGAACATTTGATTCTGTCTCAGCCTCCCAAGTACTGGGATTACAGGTGTGTACCACTGTACCTGGAAAGAGTAACTTTCTCTTTTAAGGTTAACAAATAAACTATCAATCAAGCAAATAAAAGTACTATTTTTTTTCTTTTATTTGGCTATGAGGGAAACATTAAGTGCTTGGCTTTTTTCTCTTTCCCGTCTCACTTGAAATATCCTTCTAATTTTGTTTTGGATGATGCAGAAGTTCTGCATCTATTCTAATTCAGTTTATCCAGTCAGCAACTTTTCCTGCAGTATATAAATCTGATGTAAATTATGGACTCTGTTTCATGAAAAAATTGCATAGCCTACACAGAATTTTCCATATGATTTCATAAAATTCTCAGGCAACCTCAACCCCACCGCCATGGAGGTAGGCATTTCAAAACTGTCACTAACTGGCAATTTGACAGGGAGAAGTCACACCTTCCCTCAGCCAATCCATGTTCTAATTCCCAGTGTGCAAGGCAGCAGTGTGTGCAGCTTTGATGTTGGCCACTTACAGGACTCACACTTGTCTGCACGTGTGTGTACTCTTGATCCATGCATGATTATGTACATAAACTATATAAACCTCCGCCCTCCCATTCAATCAGCTGAGTTTCCCTGGAATGGGAAGTTGGGTTAAATCAATTATTTGTAGACTGCAGTCTTTGTTCAGGGCATTTTGGTTATATATATATAATTACTATGATAGGGAAATTTGGAATAACTAATAGTTTTGATCACCTGCTCTGTAGAAGGCACTGCTTAGGCATCACCTTAGCCTTATTTGATCAGCTCAGTAACCAGAGTGAGGCAAACACTGTTATCGTCCATAAGATGCTGAACCCAGAATGCTGTTTGGTTGCTTGTTTATTTTTTTTTGTTTCATATAAAATCTGTAAAGTCATAGAGCTTCTTAAGAAATATAACCAGAATAGACTGCTGGACTGGCAGATTTCAAAGTCATGCTCATGTTACTAAGTTAGATCTTAAGTATATTGTGAGAATTAGAAATTATAGAAATTTCAACATGGAATAACCAAAAGTAAAATCATGTTCTAACAAAATTAGACACAACAACTGAAGCTGCTGGGGTATCTGATTCTTAACCTACATATCACTTTGATTATGCTCAGAGCTAACAACTTGGCTGGAATCGGAGTGAAGTAACCAGGCTTGGAAATGCAGTCCTGAGGGGTGAATTTCTCCTTGTGCATGACTGGTCTTGACAGCTTGGATGTTAGAAGGCTTCAGGCTTTTATTGTCTAGAAGTTTATATGTGTCTGCATTTCAATGTCTGTTGGTCTTCATTGCTTGAGGAAAAAAAAAATCCTGCCGTTTTTCTTTATTACCTGTTTTACCATTTGTGTTTCTTTCCCCGTATTTGTATTTCATTCCGTATCTACAACATCTAATAACACAGATGCTCACACATATATTTACCTCCATTTCTGCTCTGAGCTTCAATTTAAGATATTCAAATGTTTTAACTCAGACATTCGATAGGCCAGGATTTCTGGGTAACTTTCCTCCTTGTTGTCATTTAATTGGATTCTTTAAACCCATACTGATGAAACTTCTGTCCACTCATAATGCAAGTAAGCAAAGGTGGTGGTAGGATTATATTTAGGGAGGTGAGGAAGATGATGAGTTTGGTTCATATCAGATCTGGGGTATTTTAGGTGACATTTCTAATACCCACTTAGGATGAAGATCTGTATGTTGTACTAGAGTTGTTTAGAGAAACAGAGAATCTATGTGTGGAACATGTGTCTGCTTGTAATCTATTCATTTCTTTCTTTATAAGAGTCTTGAAAAAATTCTCTCGTGGTATTGCTGAAGATGAGTTTTAATAACTTAAACATCAGATAAAGCTAAAGCTTGAATTTTTCCTAGCAGCCATTCAGTCTAATGCCTTTACTTTTCCATTGAGAAAACTAGGATTCAGAACAGTGAGGTATGCATTTGACATTTTGCGTAGGACTACTTTCCAGCGCCCCTTGCATTCAGTTGATGAGTTGGGAAGGTGTCAGTGGTTAGTTTCACTAGTATTTCAGTTATTAGTGATCGATTCAGCAAAACGGATTCGTTTTCCATCTGAGAAAGACAATGCCAAAGACAATAATTTATCTAAAATTAAAACAGCAGAATCATTATATCATGATACCTTGATGCAATATTGGCCACCGAAAAGCAAAGAAGGATAAAGGTGTTATCTTCATCAAACCACAGAGAGGAAACCATTTTCCTCTGCGCCCTGGGACTCTGCAGCACTTGGGGCAGCATGATAAAACTTTCATCCCACTATAGGAAATCATTTAGTAAATTGCCACTGCAGTGCTCTTAAGGGTCCCTCAAGAGGTCTGCAAGTGTTAATGTACCTCCCAAAGTGTCTGGCTTAGGCCCAGGGAAGAACAACAATGCTCCAAATTTAGGAAAAAGTAGGGGTAATCACGAAAATAGCTACCCTGTCGTAGCCATTTAGAAAGCCCAGGGCACATTTCTTTTGCTCCTCTGCATCTTTGTGTTGGCAGTAGCAAGGTTAAATGAGGTTCCTTGTCTGTCTGTTAAACATGTGGGTATTCCCATTGGAATTCTGCCCAGGTGTTACGGAGATTTACCAGCTTTACTGTCTTGCTAAATATGGCTCACCATCAGGGATAAGTGAAGCTGCCATGAGAAAACGTGTGGTTTCCTATTATCAATGAGGAACGCTGTGTCCTGTGTTGTGGGTGTGCGTGCGTGTGTTTATGAGTATGTCTCCATCTTTGTCTATCTGGCTGTCTCTTCCAGTATGGGTTTGTGTGCGGGGGTGTGTGTGGGGTATGTGTGTGTAAGAACTAATAAAATCATTACTCTGAAAATAAGAAAACTTATACATGAATATTATATGAAAATATTTTTATTTGGTGATCTAAGTGATTTGGGGGGAGGATCTGCTGCTTCCAAATTAGTTATCATTTCTGAAAATTAAACAGCTAGTGATTTTAATAAGTAGTGTTTTATTTTTTAAATTATTTTATTGATGCATTGAAATTATATATCATAGTGAGGTTCAGTGTGTGAAACACATACATGCACACAGCTGTTAGTGTATTTCCCTCCACATCCCACCCCGCTACCTTCTCCTCCCTCCCCACAAGTTAGTGAGATTTGTAAAAACACCTTCATATATTACCACAGTATTTATTATTTGAATTGTTTTCTTCCTCAATCTTCCCTCTTCCCCTCCCTAACTTTCTTCCCAGTCCCCTTCATCTACTCTACTTTTCTCTCTCTCTCTCTGCATTAAAGCCCTTTATATTTCCTATTCATCAGGGTACATGAATGGATTGTGATATTTTCATAAAATTTCCAAAATGGAAGTAGCTTGGTTCATGATATATTTTCAAAAGAAGTAACCAGAATTTCCCAACATTTCCTTAAGAAAGTTCATCTAGACAAACAAGAAGTCCTCTTTCCCAATGATTTCTTTCTTTCACTTACATTGAAATAGAGGTTACCAATGATTACCTAAGTCCTTATTCTAAACACAAGTCCCTGTAAATTACCCACATAATTGCTTGTTTAAATTCATATGTGTTATTAAAACAATTTAACTACATTTATTTAAACAATTTCATATGTATTGAGTGCAGTTAAAGGAACTTAAAGAGTCCAGGAAACAAGTCCATTCCATGAAAATAGATTCTAAGCAAATCTAATATTTTTGAATTAGAATGTATGATGTAATGAAATAAAATGTATTCAAGAGCAATGAAATGTATAAATATGGTAATATATGGATTAAATAAAAGTCAATAGCTAATTAGTATCCTCTATCATTTATTTTCTTCCTCTAATATATTTATGGGTCCTGCAAAACAAAAGATTATATTAATGGCAGAAGTTAGCCAAGTAATTGACTCCCATTGGTGTTCCATATTCCATCTCATTAGCCAAATATCTTTAGCCAGTTACGTTTACACATAAGATTCTTTTAGTCTCAGATTATTTTCATTATAACCCTAAGCGTGTTAGGATTATAAATATTTAAAAACATTTGATTGAAGGACTGATCCTACCTGACTTCAAAACTTACCGTGTTATAGTGATCAAGACAGTGTACGCATGGAAAAAGAATAGACAGATCAATGGAACAGAATAGAGAGCCCAGAAATAGAGCCACATGAAAATACTCCACTGATCTTTGACAAAGAAACAAAGGTAATACAATGGAGAAAAACAATGTTTTCAAGAACTGGACATCTACATGCAAACAAACAAACAAACAAATCTAGTCATAGACTCTATACACTTCAAAATATTAATTAAAAATGGTTATTATTTTGCATTTCTGTAACAAAGTTCTCTTCAAATTGCTATCTTTACCTCCACACAATCTTGATTTTCTTCTACCTTAAAACCTAACCAGTGATTCTTCTCTGCATGAAAATATCCTTCAAGCTACTTCTATGTTTGTTATGACCAAACTATTTTTTATCAGGTGTGAGATAAATGAGATAATGAATAGGAGAACTCAGCATGCCCAGCAAATGGCAAACATTCAGGGCAATTTTAACTGTTGTGTACACTGCATTTTTATGTATTACTATTAGCAATAATAGAGAAAAGCACCAATTTAGGGGTCTAGAGATATCTGAAGGTCTAATATATTCTGGTAGGCAGCCAGTGGGGTCTTCCTAGAGGAGGTGATCCCTGACTTGAATCTGAAAAGATTAGTCAGAAGTATTCAAAAGATAAAGAGTTTGGAAAGGGATTCCTAGTTCTTTATAAAAATTATTATTGACACAATGACTAGAGGAGACAGGGAGAGTCGAGTATTGGCATTTAGAGGAAGGGGCCAAGAGTTCCCCCATTCTGCTACTTCCCAAGCAGTGTTGCACAAAGATTGTCCTGGAGTTAATGAATGCTTCATGTTGAAGTAAAGGAATTTCTGTGCAAATCAAGAGAGTATATAACATTTTTTTTTGAAATTTAAACAAGTGTTGTTCAAGACTTTAGACATTCACTTGGTTCTTGGGGTTTGAGTTGCCAATGGAAGATATTTGTGTCATTTTTAGTTGGTAAAGCATATATCTAATTCATTGTGTCTTCTAATGCTGCCTTCCCTGAACATTAATGCATATTATTTCATTATCCCTACTCTTCTAGTATTTCTCCTGTATATTATATGTACCCCTACATATAATTTTTGAACTTATATGTATGCATAGATTATATTTTTGTCTTAGTTCAAGACACTATAACAAACTGCCATTGGCTAGGTGCTTACAAACAACAGAAACTTATCTCTTACAGTTCTGGAGGCTGACGTATGGGATCAGGGTGGCAGCATGGTCAGGCTCTGCTGAGGGTCCTCCTCTGAGTTACAGCCTGCTGCCTTCTTGCTGTGTCCTCAGATGGTAAAAAGAGAATGAGGGCTCTCTGGGGCTTGTTTTACAAGGGAAATAACCCAATTTTTGAGGGCTTCACCTTCATTTACCTACTAAAGGAATTACCTTCAAATTCTATCTCATTGGGGATTAGACTTTAATGTATAAAATTTGGTGGGTACGTATTTACGTCTTTCAACTTTAATTAATACAGATGGTGTTGATTTTTCTTATTTAGAGAGGCATTTAATTTATGAGCTTGTAAACCCCTAAGTTGTATGATCCTTAAGATATAATAGAGATATAATAGAGCTGGGCATGGTGGCACACACTTGTGGTTCCGTACTGGGGAGGCTGAGACAGAAGGATCGCAGGTTTGAGGACGGCCTTAGCAACTTAGTGAGACTCTAGGTAATCTAGCTGAGACCCTATTTCAAAACAAAAAATAAGACGGGTTGGGGTTGTAATTTGGAAGTAGAACACCCCTGGGTTCAGTCCTCAGGAACACACACACACACACACACACACACACACACACACTATAATGGAATATCTATAGTTAACCTTGGTTATTGATGACCAGTGAAATCAAGATATATGGCATTTTTTAAATTCTGGAATTGATTTTTAAAACACAAGAATGTTCCTAAGTGTTGAATATATTCTGTTACACACAGAAAAAACCATATAAGCTTGGGAAACAAAAATATTTATTTGGCTTCTGGTTATGGTTCTATGCCTGTGTATTTGTTTTCTATCACTGCTGTAACAGAGTGCCACAGACATAGTGACTTAAACAACAACAATCATATTTCTGTGGGTCTGAAGTTTGACATGAGTCTCAATGGGCTAAAATCAAGATATGGGGCAGGCTGCATTTCTTTCTGGAGACTGAAGGAGAGAATTTGTTTCATTGCCCACTCTAGCTACTAGAAGCTGCCTCGTCCCTTAGTTTGTGTCTCCTTTGCATTTCCAAAGCCAACAAGAGCAGTCTGAATCTTTGTCACATTGAACCAATCTGACCTCACTATAGTCACACCTCTCTGATTCTCTTCTCCTGTCTACATCTTCTACTTTTAAAGTCATTTGTGGTTGATTTCATTGGGTCTACTTGGAAAATGCAAGATAATATTTCTATTTTAAGGTCTATTAATTTATAAACATAATTCAACATCTGACCTGACTTTAATTCCCAATTACCATGTAACCTAATATTTTCACAGGTCCAGGGATTAGGATGTGAGACTATTTTGGAGAAATTATTCAGCCTTCCTGTATTTTTATATGAATTGAGTTGTTGAAGATGTCAGCAGGGTTGTGGCTTTAAAAGAAGATAACTTGGTCTGTACCTTTCAAGTAATATTCCAGAGGAATATAAGATACTGACTTCTAAACTGCAAGCACATTTTAGACGATTTAACGATTCAAAGGAGTTAATGTGTCAACCTGTTAGAGGTATATTATCTCATAGAGATAAAGCCCTTTATCCCAAAGAGAAATTATCTCATATATTCTACTGCATTGCTGTGCTGTTTGAAAAACAGAAATAAAAACTGAACATGATTATCTTTTTTCCTTTATTTCCTCTCTCTTTATGTATGTATGTATATTTTAGATTTATATGTATACATCAGATTACTTTTTACATTTAATTTGTCATATAGTTTGATGTGGTATACCTTCTCTCTCTCCAAAATATGAAAAGAGAATACTGCATTTTATTTTTCTTTCTCTATCAAGTACCTAGTATTTAGTATCTGAGCCTCAGATTGAAATGTTAGCAATAAAAACTCCATTTTAAATCAGCACTTGTTCTTTTATTTTACTTCCTATTTTTCTCTTATTTTTCGGAGTTCTCACTACTACTCAATTCTTCCCATGATAATTTTCTTCTTCATTTTTTCAGTAGAAAGATCTTTGTTGTATAGATCTCTACCATGGTAGATATCTGCCAGAGATTTAGAGGGGCCCAATTAACAAACTGAAGCAGTTTATATCCTGGAACTTAATGATGACTATGGGAAAAATAAGATTTGTACCCCATAACTTGATTTATAAGAAAAAATACTCAGCTATTTGGAGTTTATTTGACCATCAGTAAAAATTATCTTTGTTTTTCAGGTGCAAACATTACAAATTGGACTAAATTTTTAAAATATCTTCAAATTTTAAAATCTGTACCTTTACATCTGATATCTCCTGTATCTATTCAATAGTTCTATGTATATTTAACTGTTACACTAGCTTTTTACAAACATGCATTTATATACAAACACAAATAAAATTTGGTTTAAAACATTTACTTTGATATGATAGGATAAGCTACATTAGGGAATCTGAGTATGTCATGAGATTACAATGATGATATATAAAAAACATTTGCATAGACTGATTTGTCCCATCCAGGTGAGTGAAAACCAGTAGAGTACAATAGATATATAACTCAGGTGTTGCTTTGAATTTACTGTATTATTTTTATTTTGTGTATCTTTCACCTATCTCAGAAAAATGAAAACACCTCACTTTCTTTTCTTGGGCAAACTCTTTGGTTCAAAACCCAACCCTGTGATGAGCTGTGTGACTTTGCCAGGTTTGTTATTTTCTCTGTGTTTCCATTTTCTCTTTTTTGTCTTGAAAATTGGGATATTAACAGTAACCACCTTACAGAGTACTCTGAGAATTAAATGGGTATTAAGTATATGTAAAGCTCCTAGAATACTGCCTGAACAAAGGAAGTGCTCAGTGCTGAGGAGCTTATGATTCAGTAGTCAGGCAGTCTCCAAAATTGGCTTAGAGACAGGGTGACACTGTAGGATGTTTGCCTCACCACCTCCCACTCTTATCAAATGCTTTCTGGAAACATCAGAATATGTTTGTGAAGGCACCGGAGAGGCGATCACTAGGTGCACTTTTTCCCCCTCTACAGCGATAGGAAAGAAACAATCTGTTCTGCATGTTAGGTCAAAAGGCTTCAGATATTTTGCTGTCAAATCTGAATCTAAACTCAATTTATATTCACTGCTGAGAAGAGACTACCTACTCACTGCCAGGAATGTGCTCCCAGCCTCGTGTTGACTTCCCTAACATGGAATGGGCATGAGCCTTACTAAACTGGGCTTCCATTAAGTCATGTTTATTCTATTTTGACTTCTTGAGAAATAATGGTGGGTCATCAAAAAGAGAAACAGGGCAATATTCTTAATATTTAACATCAATCTGGACCACAATATTATTTTCTCAATTTTTAGTTTTTTCTTTCAAAGCAGTTCAGAGGACAGATTCATTGCTTCATCTTTCTAAGGACATTTAAGAAAACCAAATCTCAGGCATAAGAAAAAATACTTAATGCGAAATATGTTTTACAATATCAGAAAAGTATATTTTATAATTTGCATATAGTTGTCAACATAGATATTAACATTACTAGGAAATTATATTAATTACAAATTTATTTAATTAATTCAACTCAGAGGAATTCTACCTCTGAGCTACAACCCTTGCCCTATTTTTATTTTTATTTTGAAATAAGGTCTTGCTAGGTTGATGAGAGTCTCACTACTTGCTGAGGCTGTCCTCAACCCTATGATCCCCCTGTCTCAGCCTCCCAAATACTAGGATTATAGGCGTGTACCCCCATGCGTAGCTTAATTACAGTTTTAAATGATTTCCCTCTGGGAAGATTTGTGCTTTAATAAAAGAAGATAGAATCTTTATAAAACTAAGAATTATGTATTATGTAAATAATTACTATAAGAAATCTGTGCTAGGACAATAATTTTATATTTCTTATATTCTTATGTAAATACATTATAAATTATAAGGTGCTTTGAAAATTTACATGATAATTTGTGAAGCTAGTTTTATGTATTTCATACCAAATGCAGTATGATACTTCATAGCCAATTCTCCATCTTGACATATTAAAATTATACCTTGCTACCAAGGACCAGCCCTGATGTCACCTTCTCTATTGAATTTTCTGGATCATCTTAGCCAGGAGAATTTTCATCTTCCTCTGACCTCTGGCAATTTATGCATATCATTCATGATGCTATTATTTGCAAGTGTGTTTTTCTATCTACTACATTGTAATAACCTTGAAAGGAAGAATAATTTTATTTATTTTATTTATGTCTACCACACTGTATTAGGAAGTTAATAATATTTTTTATTAAGTGAAGATAACAGCTTGTTGATACTCCAACCCTGCCAACATATCCTAGCTGATGTGAATTTCAATCATTTGTTTAGTGTAAAAACATGATTTGTAAAATTAAGAATATTTTAAATAGAAAAATAAAAGCCCTATAATACTTCCTTGAGGATGGCATGAGTGAAGGGTTAGTTCCACAATGATTCAATAATTGGGAAGGTGGACTAATAGGAGAATTGGAATGAATTGATGCAAATTATCCCAAGATGTAATATCTAATTCTCTCATAAGAAGGAATTACAAATATAAATTTTTTATCATTCTATGATCAGTAGTAAACCACTTTCATTGTATATGTGCTATTGGGCTCCTACGTATCTTAAATTTAAGTAATCCCAACAAATTATTGTATCATGAGAGCATATTCTAAATATATTTTTTATAAAATAAACCTTTTTTTTCTGCCCAGAAACCTTAATCATTTTAACAACACTATTCTATATATATATATTCCAAGGCTAAATGTCAGTAGTCAGCAATACTAGCTATCTTAAATCAACCATCTTATCATTTTCAATCCACATAGCTTTTTTTTTTTGGTAAAGAGAATAAAATGAATGGGATGGCACTAGGGGAGCAATTTGTACATCTATTTCTAGAAGGCACTATTCCTGTTAGCAGCACACAGAGACAGTTTTCCTCTTCTATTGGTTTTAGTTCTCTGAAAAATGACCAAATTTATAAACTAAACATAAAAAATTGTTAATTGCATGAGACACTATTAGCAATGGGATTTGGGTTGTAGAAAATGCTGCGTCTCTGATGAAATAATGCTTTAGCTAACCTGGGATGTTAGAAGAATGTTTTCTTAATGTCCACATTTCTGAATCGCTCAGACTTAATAACACTCAATGCAAATGAATGGATGGCTGTGCTCCTTACTAGTTGGAAGGGAAGGAGAGAACAATAATAGATTTGAAAGAAAATGATGAGTTTAATTTTAAATGTTTTTAAAGTTGAAGTTCTTTGGGGAAATTTAAATAGAGGCCTCTATAATGCGTAGAGACTATTTTATTATATATATGCATATAATCATCTCTTAAAACTATTAAGTTTCTATCATCAAGTATTAATTTTTACATACCAAAACCAAAAACACTGCGAACAACATAGCACAGAAATGCTAAGGAAGATATGTGCTCATATGTTAC
Organism: Glis glis; assembly: GCA_004027185.1. Taxonomy (NCBI): domain Eukaryota; kingdom Metazoa; phylum Chordata; class Mammalia; order Rodentia; family Gliridae; genus Glis; species Glis glis. The sequence continues at coordinate 9,493 of PVJS01027148.1, read as the reverse complement.
AATTCAATAAAGCTTTTTCTGACCACCTTAAAAAAATCAAGTCTACCTGTGTACCCCCACACTCCCTCTTTTACTTTTTCCCATTTAATTTTTATCTCTTCTTCCCCATCTGTGTCACTACAAAGTCTTTCCATGAGAGCAAATACTTGTGCTCAATGCTGTATCCTCAACATCTGAATTTGTGCCAGACATATAACAGGTGCTCACAATTCTGTTAAATAAATATGAATAATGAGACAATTATTAGATCTTGAAATTCTATATCAATAATCTTTTATGTATGATGAGTTCTATTTCACCACAGAAGATGAATAAACATTTCTTCAAACTGGAAAAAGAAGAGTAGTAAGATTATATTACCCTCAACCTTAGCTATATACCAAACTAAAATATAAGGTGTACAAGCACACATAAAAAAAAATGACACAGCCTTGCTTTATTTCATCAACAGATATTTTCCAAATGAATGAATCCTTAGTGTTGTTAACCCTGAGTAGACTGCAGCATATCCATGTTTATTTTCTTTAAAGTATTTTTAGCATTCCTACACTTCCAGACAGAATATAAAGTTTTACAGTTAAGGAATGGACTAAGCATGGAGGTGTCATATGGTTACCATTCAACAATGAAACACCTTTCCCACAAGTCTTCCTCTATACTGACAGTATTTTTTTTTCTTTATTTAGATATTCCATTCGTGTAGGTTGAGTTTTGATTTAAAATTCCTTATTAGAATGAAAATGCTTCCTGAAGGGTATGCATATGTTACTTGCCCTTTGGTACTAATTAATATCAAAGCAAAGTCAGGTGTGGTAGCACATGCCTGCAATCCCAGTACTTGGGAGGCTGAGACAAGAGCATTGTAGGTTAAAGGCCAGCCTTATCAACATAGTGAGACTCTCAGCAGCCTAGTGAGACCCTGTTTCAAAAAGAAAAAATAAAAGCCGGGCGTGGTGGCGCACGCTTGTAATCCCAGTACTTGGGGAGGCGGAGACCGGAGGATCCCGGTTCTCGGTCAGCCTCAGCTCTCTCTCTCTCTCTCTCTCTCTCTCTCTCTCTCCTTAGTAAGGCCCTCCGCAACTTCGTGAGACCCGGTTTCAAAATAAAGTATAAAAAATAGGGCCGGGGGTGTAGCGCGGGGGTAGAACGCCCCTGCGTTCAATCCCCGATACCGCAAAAAAATAAAATAAAATGGGCTGGAGTATGCCTTGGAGGTAGAACACCCCTGGGATCAATCCCCAGTAACACACATACACAAACACACACACACACACACACACACACACACGCACACACTATCAAAGCAATTTCTCCAGTGAGGACTGATTAAATTGAAGGTAACATGTACATCATATCTAAAAGTGAATGGAAAGGCTAAGGCATACAGCTTAGTGGTAGAGCAGTTGCCTAGTATATACAAGGGCCTGGGTTCAATCCCCATCACCAATAAAGGAAAAAATAGAAAAGACTGTGGAAGATAAATACTGCTTTGAAACCAACAGGCTTCTCTTTTCTGATTAGATCAAATACCACACTTCCTAAAGAGGAAGGACACTGCACACTGTCAAATGCATCAAATGGTCATAACTCATGCTAATTTTAAATTCAAGATATCTCTTCTAATTTATAATAAATACCCTGAGGCAGAGAAGTTAAGAAGTTGATTAATTTGGTAACTCATAAGATCTCGTGAAGCATCCAGGTTTTTTATGTCAGTTTAGCCCCACCATCCCTAGGGTATCTGCCCTGGTCTCCAGTCTAGTTTGCTTCAGCAACTCCAGATAAGAAGTCCAGATAATATAATGCCAAGAAGAAAAGAGAAAAACAGCTTCCTCTGTGGCTTTCCTTTTAAGAGTCAAGAAATATTTCTAGGAAGCAGCCATCAATCTTCCCCCACATGCCCAGATTTACACCAGTTGCTGTCAGGGGTGATGGGTTGACCAGGTTTGTGCACATGTCTGAATTTACATGAATTAATGGGGACTAGTGTACGCACCAACAAAGCCAGACATTAGGAAGGGAAGAGGAAGCAGCTGCAATTAGACAACCAATTGTGCCTGCTTTAAGAACAAAAAGAAGCATTTGAAACTGGGACTACTACATCAATGTAGTTATGGAAGAAGTTGAAAATGTGAAAGAATTCTAGCGGTCCTCTGTAGTACTTTATTCAATAATACAATGATATTATATATAAAATTATGAACTTAGCAAGATTGCCTATAGCCCTCATCAATGGTGAGTATCATGATAGAAAAGAGAGAAGATGCTTGTCACAAGGCAAAATAGTCATGAAAGAATTTGAAATCCTCCTAGCAGTTTTTTTTTATTTTGTCATGCTGGGGATTGATACCAGTTGCATTCAAGGAAACAGGGTGACTCTCAGCTGCTCAGAGCTTTGCTAAGTTTCTGAGGCTGGTTTTGAACCTGCGATCACAGTATTTTGTGCACTTTCTCAGTCTCCCAAATACTGGGATTATAGGCATGCACCACCACACCCTGCTCTCCTAGCAGGTTTTTACATGTAGAAATATTTTGTAAATTTATGCTAGAAAGATCAAACAACTATGATAAAGTTAATAAAAAAGTCAAAGAATTAGTTCTTAGTTTTTATTTTGATCTCTGAATATTCATTAATGAAAGTTTTTATCTTTTTAAAAATAAAAAATGGCAGGTGCTTTCTGTTTTGTGTTATTTTGTTCTTAGCTAGACCAGTTCAACTTTCCAGTTAAAAATTTAGGGTGGAAAGGATAAAAGTTAGTTAAAAGATATAAGCAATGAAGGTATTTAGCATGAGGATTTCAGTGTTCTCTGTGTAAACCATAAAACAACAAAATGACTGCCTTTATTTCTCTTTTAATTATTACTTCACTAAAGGTCCTTTCCCAACTGGCATGCTGTACAATGGTAAAAAGACTATTGCTGAAAGGCTTTTAATAATTGATGAGCCTGCTTGCTAAACATGGAGATGATAAGATGAAAAATGAACATGTCAGTGGATTCTATGCTCTAGATGACATGGGATCTAGGAAAATGTGCAATGAATGAAACACTAGCAGAGTTCCCAGAAGAATCTATTTCGGCTTTTAAAGACACAGTAACAATTCTCTGGGGATGGACATAGTACAAGTAGAGAGAAATAGAGTGAGAGAGCAAAAAAGAAGATGAGAGAGGAAGAAAAAGGGAAAGGAGGGAGACATTGCCAAGTGGAATTATATATGAATAAAATATAGTCACTAATTAAAAATAAAATATAACTTTGGTAATTAAAAACAATGATAGGACTACTTCATTGTGCACAAACATTTTATAACATAATTTTAGATAAACCATTTTGTAAGTACCTGAAAATTCACAATTTCAGTTAGTGGTCTGCCTCTGAATCAAATCTCTCTGGAAATTTTAATTGCTTATGTTTTTTTCATAAATTACCTAAATCAGTTATTCAGTTATTTCCTGTGTGATAAAATATGCTAGAATAGAAGATATGCTATATTCTTGTCCCTAAAGCAAATAATTATGCTAGTAATTGAAAGACCAACATAAACGACTGTGAATATCAGACACATTTTATGGGACTGAAGAACTTTATAATGAGTAACATCAAAAAATCTGAGATTTGAGCTGGGCGTGGTGGCGCACGCTTATAATCCCAGTACTTTGGGAGGTGGAGACGGGAGGATCTGGATTTGTAGACAGCCTCAGCTCTCTCTCTCCCCCTTGTCTCTCTCTCTCTCTCTCTCTCTCTCTCTCTCTCTCTCTCTCTCTACTTAGTGAGGCCCTCTGCAACTTCGTGAGACCTGGTTTCAAAATAAAGTATAAAAAAATAGGGCAGAGGGTGTAGCGCGGAGGTAGAACGCCCCTGCGTTCAATCCCCAGTACGGCAAAAAAAAAAAAAAAATCTGGATTTAATCAAATAACTAAATATAGTGCTATATGAGGTGAAATATTATCCCCCAACGTTACAAAGAGATAATTCATGGAAGTCTTGAGCTTTCATAAGTCAAACAGATTTTCAGCCATATGTAACAGTCTTAACATCTTTGAATTTCTAAACACAAATCTTTCTTCCCACATCTAATATTACATCTAAGAAAGAAAAAGTAATGTCTTTTCCTCACCCACCACAAAGTTCATAGCTAACACCTTATAATGAAAGTCATATTAACAAGAGGAAAGCATAACAAATTTATTTTATATAAGTTGCATATGACACCGGAGCCCCTAGAAATGAAGACCCATGATGCAGGGTGAACTGTGTATTTTTGTGCACAGTCATACAGAAGTTATGATTGGAGAACAAAAGTGTCTGATCTAATGGAATCAGCTAGGAGAGGGGACTCAGCAAGGCCTGTTGAGATTCTTTCTTATGTCTCAATGAGATATTCCTTCCCCTTGGGGCTAGGGTAAAGACCTAGCTCATGAGGTCTTCAGAGTAGAGACAGGGAGAGGGTCATAGACTGACCTTCTTAGGTTTTAGGACCTGCCTCAGGGAAGAAGGAGGGAGAGGAATTCAGGAGAGAGGGGCCAGGACAAGGTCAGGGGCACAGTCCTACTTCTGTGGTTTCCTCAGTTACCCTTACTCTAAAATACTCACTATGCCTAGGTGTCATATTTGGAGGTATTTTGAATCCTAGTATAAATAATTTAAAAATAAAGCTACTTTCATAAAACATAATATTTTGAATAAATAGGCTATTATTCGGTTTTCATGCTTTCAAGATTTTAAAGCATACTTTAAAAAATAAAGCTCCTTAAAAATAAAGCTAATGTTCTGAATAAATAGTACTTTGGTTGACACAATGCTTCTAAGATTTTAAAGCACAATGGACATTTTAAAATATATACAGAAGTGATTATAAACTACACATAATTGATTTTAAAGTCTGATGGGAATTCTAAAACCTTTTTGCCTTTGAATTTAATACATTGTAGAATACTAAATATGATTAGTTTTAAAAACTAAAGACAATAACAGCAGTTATCAACATATAGTAAATGCTTATTCTGTACCAAGAAATCTTCTGAGGTACTTTACACATAGTAAGTAATTTAATCATCACAATACCTGAGAGTTAGACACTTAATATACCCATTAAATGGTGAGAAACCTGAGTTTTTTTAGCATTACCTTTTCCAGCATTTCTTCTTTATAATCCTAAAAAAATATTGGGATCAGATAATACAACCCAAAGCCCTATAAGTTTCCTAAAGCATGCAAAGAAGATTAAATTGTGTTGATACAATTCTTTTCGGTATTATGGTAGTAAACTCGTTACTGAATATTTTTTTTTTCTGTACCAGGAATTGAACCCAGTGGCGTTCTACCTCCGCGCTACACCCCCGGCCCTATTTTTTATACTTTATTTTGAAACCGGGTCTCACGAAATTGCGGAGGGCCTCACTAAGTAGAGAGAGAGAGAGAGAGAGAGAGAGAGACAGGGAGAGAGAGAGAGAGAAAGAGAGAGAGAGAGAGAGAGAGAGAGAGAGCGCTGAGGCTAGCCGCGAACCCGGATCCTCCCGTCTCCGCCTCCCAAAGTACTGGGATTACGAGCGTGCGCCACCACGCCTGGTGTTACTGAATATTTTTAAGAAAGCTTTGCTCAAACTTTATCTATATCTTCTTTTTAATCTGTTGATCATTAAAGTAGCTCAAGAAGAGGAAATGGCTCTAAATATCATTTTTAAAATGTGTAGTTAAAAATGATAATAACTAAACTAGCGGAGATAGCAAATACAAAAACAAAACAAAAAACCCTGGTATTATGGTTTGGATTTAGAATGTCCCCCTAGACCTCACAGAGACAAGGCAGCCATTTTGGAGGAGGCGCTTGGGTGCTGAGGATGTGGGTGTGGCCTTGGGGATTATATGTGGACCCTCTTCCCCTTGCTCTCTCTCTGCTTCTGGGCCTCCATGATGTGACAACAGAGCCCTTGCATGCTCTTTCTCTCTCTGCTCCCCACACCATGCCCTGAGCTGCACAGACTTCACTCAGTCTACATGGACAGAACCCCTGAAATCTCCAGAACTGTGAGCAAATAAATCTTTCTTCCTTTAAGTTGTGGTGGTCAGGTGTTTTGGATCACAACAGTGGGAATGGTGCCTAGAAACACCCAGTTACACATGAATACAATTGAAAGAAAAACCCATTATATATGGAGTTATTAGGCAAGTTCTTAGTGAAAACCTTAAGTACTATAGTCACCATTTTTTGTGTGGCTATCTTACATGTAAAAGTAAAATACAGTTCATTGGTTAGGTATATATTTAAGCACATAGTCATAATGAAGTTCAAGAAAATGGGATGGGTCTTTAAGAATCATTCCAAGAGGATCAAATCTAGAACTCGGATTTGTTTTAAAAACATGCCAAGGACAATAGAAATGGCCGTAACAGTAGAGTGCAGATCTAGAAATCAGTTTTACCCTCATTTGGTTCGCAAGCACTGTGCTAGATGAGGATTCCTGTTTGATCAATATTTCCCATAGAGTACTTTTTCTAATTCAGTATTTGAGAAGTTGTAGTCTTTGATGCCACCATGTGATTTTGCACTTTTTTTTCCTTCCTAAAATTCCCTCTTTCACTTATTAGCATCTAAATTACCTGGGTTAGTTAGATACCAGGGCTATCTATTTTCTCAGTTAAGGATAGGCACCAGTTCTCCACTCACATAGCTTTTTCCTTTCTTTATTATAGCACTTTCACCCTGAAAGGCAATTGTTTGATCTTCTCCATCCCTATATATGAGAAAGAAATATTCTCATTTGATTTTATATTAGCTGAGCCAAGAAGTATTTCCGGCACATAATAGGTGTTGAATAATTTTTTTTTTTTTTTGCGGTACCGGGGATTGAACCCAGGGGCGTTCTACCTCCGCGCTACGCCCCCGGCCCTATTTTTTTTTACAGTTTATTTTGAAACCAGGTCTCACGAAGTTGCAGAGGGCCTCACTAGGTAGAGAGAGGGAGAGAGAGAGAGAGAGAGAGAGAGAGAGAGAGCTGAGACTAGCCGCGAACCCGGATCCTCCGGTCTCCGCCTCCCAAAGTACTGGGATTACAAGTGTGCGCCACCACGCCCGGCGAATATTTTTTTTTTTTTTACAAGGAAGGAAATTAGAAAGGAAGAAAGACAACAAGAGGAAGAAAAGTCTGTAAGGCAGGAAGATAAGTAGATTTCTATCCATCTGATATATCTTAATTCCATTCTGACTCCATTAAGCTCATTTTGAGTATCTTAATTCCTTTGTACACTATACGTAATTCCAAAAGCAACTAAGTAAAATTCACATATGTATTAGCAACAATATTAAATTATAAAACATTCACAAGTTTCCCGTGGACAAATTGGCAGGAACTTGATTCCTCTGAAGGCAGGCTTGAGTTCTTTGTGGTTTTTGACTCAGATAAGAAAGAAATATAAGGAGGGAAGAGATTGAAATTTTTACTATATTTATATAGCTCACTCCAATATTGATTCATCTCTGTTAAAAAGCTTTCTACCTTTGTAAAGCTCCTATTAGTTGGATAAAAAATTACATGAGAGTAATTGGAACGTTCCTGGCCATTTTCCATCATAAGAAGAAATTCATCCCAGAGTGCAGAAGGTTGAACCTTGGAGAAAGCCATTAGGATGGGACCATTTCACTCAGGCTTGGGACGTGTACTCAAGAGAGTCTTCTACTTTTATCTGCTTCAATATTCCTGTCCTTTTAATCTTATGTTTTCCTCCTTTCATTTCCATTTGGAGAAATATTATCAATTTCTATCTTGTGTTTACTGATTTATATTTTGCCAGTAGCTAAAACAAAGTCTTTCTGTTATTCTGGATTTTATTTTGTAAAGCTGTAGTTTCCCTTTGACATGAGACTGTTAAATAATGCAAGATCTAACACTCTAATTTAAAATATATGAAAATATAATTATGATTTAATTGTATAATTTAAGTAGAAAAATACTATATTCTGAAATATCTGATAATAGAAAGAATTAAGTAATGAAAATTGAATATCTGTGTATTCACTCTTAGACTTTGTAATACTTTAATAATGTAAAGATAGTATTACTACAAATAAAATTCCCTTCCCTAAATTCAGTTTTTAGACCTATTTCATCCTAAAAATGGCACAACCATCTATACAATGTAAAAAAGGAGTTCAAATATTTGTAAAATCTTCTGTCAGAAGAGTAGTTGGTAAAGATCTTCTCCCATTCTGGAGGCTCTTTTTTCACACTCTTGATTGCTTCATTTGCTGTGGAAAATCATTTTAATTTGATGCCATTCCATTTATTGATTCTCAATTTTATTTCCTGAGCTTCAAGGATCTTGAGGAAGTCTCTACCTGTGCCTATATGTTGTAGAGTTGGTCCTATGTTTTCTTCTAGTAATTGCAAAGATTATGGTTTAATTTCAAAGTCTTTTATCTACTTTGAGTTGACTTTTGTTCACTGTGATAGATAGGGGTCTAGTTTTATTTTTCCACATATGTATGCCCATTTTTCTTAGCACCATTTGTTGAAAAGGCTGTCTTTTCTTTAACATGGGTTTTGGCACCTTTACAAGGACCAACTGGCTATAACCATGTGGATCTCTGTGTCTTCTATTCTGTTTCATTGGTCTATGATTCTGTGTTTGTGCCAATATCATACTGCTTTTGTTACAGTAGCTCTGTAATATAATTTGAAATCAGGTATTGTGATGCCTTCAGCTTGGTTCTTATTGCAGTGGAGTTTTACTCAGCCATAAAGAATACCAAAATATGTCATTTGCAGGAAAATGGATGGAACTGGAAGAAATCATGCCAGCTCAGAAAATCAAGGGCCACATGTTTTCTCTAATATGTGGAAGTTAGAGAGAAAATAAGAAAGAAAAGACTTCATGAAAATGAGGAGGCCAGTAGAGCAGTGGAAGAGGATTGGGGGAAATGGGAAGGGGAAAATGAGGCCTGTGAAAGGAAACAGAGCAAATAATGTTTTGTCTATATATGAATGTATCATTATGAATCTTACTATCATTTACAATTACAATTCACCAATAAAAATGTATGTATAATTACAGTGGCATTATACTGTTTAATAGAATCTCAGATTAGGAGGGACAAGAAAAACTTCATGATTCTATTCTTGGTATTATAGAATAAATGCTGTCCTCTGTTGAAGAGTAACATTGCCCTGTTGTGAGAAAGATACTCAGTTTGTGAGAACAACCTTGAAATAGCAGCATCCATATTTTTTGCTGCTTATATACAACTAATTCTACCACCAAAGTATTACACTGAGGGTACATTTGAATTTTTTTGTTGTCAAAATGAGGATATTCTTCAAAGTAATTTTCTCTCAAGGTTTTAACTCATGTCCAATTAAGTTAATCCCTAAACCAAAAGAGTGATCTTGGCAAATAGAATATTTATTTTTACCATCCCTCAACAATATCAATGGATTCCTGTACATGAAGTATGTCTCTCTACTCAAGGAAACAGTCTTCCTCATTAAACATGGT
>PVJS01027147.1:0-26455 GCA_004027185.1 Glis glis | reverse complement strand
TTCTTGAGGCATAGGAACTTTATTCTCTTATTTATTGCTATATTCTCAGTACCTTGTAACTGACATATAATACTCAGTAATCATCCTTAAAATAATAAATGGAAATGGTAAAGAATGAATTAATGTTACTACACTATCTGATGAATTCTTTAGAATAAATAACTGGAAATGGAATTGCTTAATCAAAGCACATGTATATTTATTTATTTTATTCCTATTAAGTGCTTGCTTTCCAGAAAGTTTATGCTAATTCTTCCTCAAACTTATAAAATATAAGGAATTTAATTTTGATACTCATGATACTGAATGCTATTATTCTGTTTCAGTTTTATAAATATGATCTGAATGACAAAATCATTTAAAAAATGACATAATTTCTGGGGTCAAAGAGTGTCTCTCATTTTTACACATACATCTATGTGTGTCAATCTCTATTCATTTTTCCATTAGGTTACTTATTCTTTTATAATTTATTTCATTTTCACTTAGAAAAATAATATGTGAGTTGATATGAAATGCATAAAATAAACCAAACATGAGACTTTATTGTTACTACTTCAAGGTGTGTCTCTTATAAAATATCAAAGTATTATGTCTACCAAATTCCATACATTAATAATGATATCCTAATATAACCTAATCTTATTAAATTTTTATTGAGGACTCCCTAGAAATCTACAAAGGGGTCAAGGAGATTTGTTTGGTTTTGATTTTGGAGTATCATGCACAATTTTGCTTCATTCAACAACAAATTGACTGATCTGTCTCTCTCCTCTAGCGGTAGTAAATGATAGAATGCAACAGGTCTCAGTGAATCTGTGGAGCTTTCTAATGAGTTACCAAGGATAAAAGAATTTTCTGGGACCCTCTCACTTCACAGTTGGCGTCAAATTGAGGCAGTCTTCTGTACTGTGCATACTCTGACACTTCAGGGTCTCTGTAATTTCTCCTCTTGTCATTTATTAAAGTCCAGGTTAGATTATTAACCCTTAGAATTTCTCTATACTGGCACAACAATTTATAAAATGTGTTTCTGTTAAAGCCCCATCAAATTATGTTAAGTTGTGCATTTCTTCTCTTCTGGGACCCTAATAATTATAACATCATTCAGTCTTTCTTTTTTAATTCAATGAATATAATTAAGAATTAACTTTGAGCTGGTCGTGGTGGTACACACCTACAATCCCAGTACTTGGGAGGCTGAGAGAGAAGGATCACAGCTTTGAGGACAGCCTCAGCAACATAGCAAGACTTTCATAATTTGAAAATTCATGAGCATATATTTACCTTGACGGCTTAAACTGTTAAGAAACGGTGGTGTTCATATTCACTATCATCCCTATCTTATCCTGGTTTTAAAAGAAATGCCTCATGTTTAATGATCATGTTTACATTGGCTTGAAATAGATATTTTGCACTATTAAAAATTAGCTAAAAGTTTTTGTGAAAGAATGTTGGATTTTATGAAGATTTTTCTTAGTATTTGCTGAGGTAATTCTTGGAATATCCTCCTTTGATTTATTTATATGATATAGTATATCCAGGGATAGTAAAAACATTAACAACAGCTTGAAATTTGTTGAGTGCTTAATATGAGCTAGACACTGGGTTAAGTGCTAATTCACTGATATTAAATCTTTTTGGCATTTCTGGAACAATGTTAATTGTGCTCTGTTTTAATATCTGGCTGAGTTACATACTTATTTTGTTTAGGATTATTTTCATTTCTACACTGAGTATAAAGTTAGATATTAAACTTTTCCCTCAAAAGTAATTCAAAACCTAGAATATTTTATTATACATTGACCTTCAAAAGGTTTTTTTTCCATGTTGACCATGGCCTTAATATTCTGTGTTTCCTACTGACTGCTTTTTTTTTTTTTTTTGCCGTACCAGGGATTGAACGCAGGGGCGTTCTACCTCCACGCTACGCCCCTGGCCCTATTTGTTTATACTTTATTTTGAAACTAGGTCTCACGAAGTTGCAGAGGGCCTCACTAAGGAAAGAGAGAGAGAGAGAGAGAGAGAGAGAGAGAGAGAGACAGGGAGAGAGAGAGAGCAAGAGAGCTGAGGCTGGCCACGAACCTGGATCCTCTGGTCTCTGCCTCCCAAAGTACTGGGATTACAAGCGTGCGCCACCACGCCTGGCCTACTGACTGCTTTTATTTGTAACATTCTAGCTTGTTTCTGTCTCAACCTAAATTATATCTAACTGAGGAAACATTTTATGCATGAGAATTCATGGTGGCCAGCATGCCTGGGAGTAGTTGAAATAGAGACAAGGGGGGCTTTTGGAGACTAATTTCTAAGAAAATTATCTATCTGCCTACAGGTTGCCCCTAAACCCTATGTGTGTATATGTACACACACACACACACACACACACACATATATATATATAGATAGACACACACATATATATAAATATGTATATATTTATATATATAAATATGTATATATTTATATATATAAATATAAATATAAATATAAATAAATATAAATATATATATATTTAATATTGTGAAGGTTAAAAAAGTTACATAAAATTCTGGAATTTTTTCTATGACATTTTTCTGACTTCATTGTATGACCATGATTGTTTCATCACACAGTGTCCTGGCATCTGAGAGGCAGCCACTAAGAGTGGTGTCAGCTCATTAAGAAAAGTGAGTGGGTTGGATGTGGCGGCACACACCTGTAATCCCAGTACTTGAGATGCTATGACAGGAAAAACGCAGGTTCAAGGACAGCCTCAGCAACTTAGTAAGACCCTGTTTCAAAATGAAACATAAAATAGGTCTGGAAAAATAATAACTCAGAGATAGAATGTCCTTGCATTCAATCCCCAGTGACAGAAAGAAGGGAAGGAAGGAAGGAAGGAAGGAAGGAAGGAAGGAAGGAAGGGAGGAAGGAAGGGAGGGAAGGAAAAAGGGAGGGAGGGGTGGAAGCTCGGGCGACTGTGCCAACCCTGACCACTGCAGTGGCAGCCGTGCCCAGCATCCTCCTGTGCCCACAGTAGTGCATTCACTGTACCGAAGATCACACACTGCTCCCCTGAGGAGACCAGGGTCTTTGTTTGACACTGATAGTACGTTGGCAGACAGTGAAGCAATAAGGAGCATGAATAACCTACAATAAAGAGGAAGAACTATTGGTAACCACCATAATGAGTTTGCATGGTGGTATAAGAGAATGTTTAAATATTTGACTCCCTAAAATATTTGAGAACGTAGGAGGCTATGCAGTTGCACAGATGCTCTTGTGGGGCTATGATGATTCACTTACTATCTCCAGGCTCCTGTGTTCTGATAAAAGAAGGTTAAAGGTTGAAGCTTCTGGTTCTTTTTCTGAATTCCTGCCCTTTCAACAAACTGGAAATGATTTAATGACAAAAAGGGATACATTTAATGAAAAACGCTTTGGATTATATAATTACAAACATTTAAAAATGCCTTTAAAACGTAGATTAGGTAATAGGGGTGTAGCTCAGTGTCAGAGCATGTGTCTAGCATACACGAGGCCCTGGGTTCAATCCCCAGCATCAAATAAATAAATAAAACCTTAAGGCATAGACCAAATGTGTGTGTGTGTGTGTGTGTGTGTGTGTGTGTGTGTGTGTGTGTTCACCCAGAGGATAAAATTTTAACACATTTATAATATTTAGAATTGAAGAGAAATAATGGTGCAAAATATCTTGTTAGAAGTTCCTCAAAAGCTTCAGTTACTTTGATTGCATGATGTTTAGAAATATATGTTCATGGTAAAGAAAAAATTTAAAGAAGTCTGAGTGTAATGAACACAGGTTTCCCTTAGGCATTGTTATATAACCCCAGTTGTAGAAAAGGGACATAAATAACACAGCAGCTTTAGGTTTTCTCTCTGAATTTTAAAACTGAAAAAAAAAGTCTTGGTGCTTCATTTGGGTAGCATAAGGGAGCTGAACTTCTAAAATTATCTGATTCAATGATTAGAATAGATCTAAGAATGAGTTAGAATATGGTGGAAATGGCAATTCTTGAACAAATAGATGAAAGAGGGAGAGAGAGAAAGGGGATAGAGAGGCAGAAAGGAGGGATGGAGGAAGGGAGGAAGAGAGGAAGAGAAGAAGGAAGGAAGGAAGGAAGGAAGGTCAGCAAGCAAGAAGGGAGAGAGGAGGGGCCAACAAAAACAATAAAGTCATACAGTGTTTGGTTGGCAATGCTTTAAATATATGTGATTCTGAAATGCTAGAAATGATAAACTCAGCCAAAGGGCAACATTATGAATCTTACTAAATGCAAAGTATAGAAGCAAAAGCTTGAAAAGAAACTTCTCACTATTGTGCAAAAGCTCATGATGTGTAGTCAGAAGACTTAGGACGGCATTCCGATTCTGCTTATCATGGGTTAGAACCAGTCTTGGCCTCGTTGTCATACTGTGTGTGTGCGTCATCACTAACTATGGGAATTTAGGCATATGAATTAACATCCTAAACCTTAGTTTCCTAATATGATCAATTGATATGGAAACTGCAGTATATTTGTGAGAATTAACTTACATAATGTGAGGAAAACCTCAGATAGAGGCAAGAAACATAACAAACACTCAACAAGGACTAGCTAATTAAACCAACAAAATAATGAACGATGGCAGGTTTCACTATAACCTTCATTTTATAAAACTAAGAGATCAAACTAAGACTCTGAGATTATCAATTGAAGTTCTCTCTATTAAAACACTGGTTTAGTTATCTTTTTCTCCAAAGTCTGTATGTATTTATGTATGTATGCCTGTGTGTGTGTGTCTTTCAAATAAGCAAGGGGGGGTCAGAAAGGGAGGATAAATTTTGGAAATAAATTTGTATGAAAATGCTTAGCAAATATTGTTTGCTCTATTGATTCTCACATACTCTAGGGCTTTTAATTGTGGTAGGGCTTATTTTCACTCTGCTGTTGCAAGTTGAATTTAAAATTATAAATGAAGGATTGAGATAGAACAAACAGAATGTGCTAATGATGTCTGTGGCATAGGATTTTATTGTTTTGCTTTTGTTTACAAATAATCCTTGATGATATATCATACAATCTTTGAATTGGAAAGGAACAGAGAAAAATTCTCCAATCCAAGTGTCTATCCTATAATTTCTTCGTAATATGTCTTTGCAATAATCCTTACTCTATAGTGGCCAGGTATTAAGAAGCGAAGAATGCACTAAATGATGGTATGCTTAAGTAGATTACATAAGAAAGAACAGCATTGTCTATAAACTAAATGGAGAATGAACATTTTCAATAGAAGGCTTTATTGCAGGAATGAGGATTTCTAAAACCCATGGTTCAGGAAATGTATAGTTTTGTCATTTTTTAAATAGTTGTGGCTTTATCTTGGGATTTGTGAAAAATGATACATATTAAACATAAGCTGGGATTTTCAATATCCAATTAACTTTGAATACAAGTTGGCCCATTAAAAACAGAGCCTATTAGTCTAGCTTTAAATATATCCTATTTTTTTACTATGGAATTAAAGAATTCTGTTTTTTCATAGGCAAAGATGACACTTACTTGACAGTGTTATTATCTGTACATGAATGTGGCTATTAAGGCTGAATCATCTCAAACTTTTCTACTGATTATATGTAGAATATTCACTGCAGCTCTTCCATTACAGATGCAAGTATTGAGAAAAATCTGAAAAAATGCAAAGCAATGCATTGCTTTCCCTATGGCCTGTCTGGTGCTCAATTACTAAAAGAACCAATTGTTTCAATTTGATTCCATTCCATTTATTTCTACTTGATTATGTTCAACCTGACTTGATTTATTCAACAAATACCTCTGCAGATGTGTGAGGAACTGAAAGCCTCTCAAGTTTTCCAGTTAAACCACACAGGACCAAGACAAAGTCTTACCCTCAGTCTAACCTGATTTGGAAGCTATCCTAGAACAGGGGGTATTTAAACTGAAGCGTTAAAAAAGAACAGTGTTAACAAAGGCACACGTGGAAGATAGATCATTGTTGGTACATAATCAGCTAAAATAAAGCCCTGAATCATCTGGGATGTTCATAAATAGAATTTAGACATGTTAATATGCGTAAGAGAAGGGGACCCATGGGGAGAAACTTCATGAAACTCTAATTTGGGTTGACCAAGTGCCAGAGAAGTGTTTGTACTTATTGGTAGAGACCATCAAGAGAAGAAATAGACAAGAAATAGTTGTGCTTAAGGAAAATAATCCTAGAGATATAGGAACGACTAATTATGAAGAATCTACTGAACGGGAAACACATTTGAAGTATTGGCATGGATCTGGGCTGGGAGACTAGAGTTCTGTAATTGACCTATGATCAGTTTTGTACACTTGATCTATAAACCTTATTTGCTTCTATGTATTTGTTCATGCTCCTGCTCCACTGTGCCACAACTACAGTCAAAGGTTTTCAAATCCTACCACTTTCCTATTTATTCCTTTTTTAAATTAATCTCAAGGTTGGCACATGGGTACATATCAAAACCTCAATACATATTTATGGTTAGAAAATATTAGTTGTTCCTTCTCAAAATGTCTCAGCACATCTACCCTGTGCTGTACACCTTCCAGGGTACTTTTATTGTTGTATATGCACTTGTTTTAATTTCAGAATGCTGTAAAAAATTAATGTGAGTTTATGGACTGAATTGTGCTCTCCCCAAAATTTTATGCTGAAGTCCTAATCCATACTATGGTAGTATTTGAAGATGAAGCCTTTGAGAGGTGGTTAAGTTTAGATGAGGTCATGATGGTGGGGTCCTCATGCTGGGATTATTGCCATTACTAGGAAATACCAGAGTGCTTGCTCTCTATATAACTATGGGTGTGTGTCTACACCAAATGAAGCTATAGTGAGAGGGCAGCCTTCTGCAAGTCAGAGGCCTTCACCAGAGCTCAACCATGCTAGCAGCCTGGTCTTAGGTTTCCCTGCCTCCAGAACTATGAGAAAGAAATGTCTGTTTAAACTACTCAAACTCTGGTACTTTATAGTGGTCTGAGCTAAAACCAGCAGAGGTTATATCTTCTACCTCAGTCTAACTGTTGCTCTTCCTTTCCAAGACTATACAGAATTTGGGACAGGGATTTCCATCCATGATTGGGTACTTATCCCACGGACAAATATGTATCATAATGGAAAATGTTCTTCAGAGATTACCTTGAATTTATAGAGTATTATAGAGTATTTATAGAGAATTTATAGAGTATTCCTTCGAGCAACCTCGAAGGAAACTTTGAAAAATGAAAAGTAAAAAAAAATTAACTATAGCCTTACTAATGAGTTATTGCTGCAAATAGAAATTTTAACAAATTTCAGTTGCATAACAGTATTTCATGACATGGATACATATTAGTGTTAATTCATTCCAGTATTAATAATTCTACTTTTGTAAAAGTTTTTTTTGTTATTATTAACAATGCTGCTATAAAGGATCTTAAACATCTTTACTGTAGAACATATGTGAATTTTTCCTTAGGGTATATATATTTTAAAAATTAGGTTATTGAGTAATTCAATGTGGATCTTTAACTTAACTAGAAAACATTAAGTTTTCATGCTATTTTGGTTTTGCCAATTTATATTCCCCCAAAGAGTTAATAGGTATTCTGGTTGCTCTCATCAACTCTTGTAATATTAAAATTATTTTGGAAAACTGTTGAGTATAAAATAGTATCTCCTTGTGGGTTTAATTTGTACTCCTGCATTAGAGAAGATTGACAATATTTTATATGCATATTGGCCATTTAGGTTTTCACTTTGTGAACTGTTTTCTCATGTATATTTTCATTGTTTTAAGAGTATTATTTGGATTTTCTTAAAGGCTTAAAGGAAGCTGAGTGTGGTGGTACATGCTTGTAATTCCAGTACTTGGGAGGCTGAGACGAGGATCCGGGTTCGGAGCCAGCCTCAGCTACTTAGGCCCTCCGCAACTTAGTGAGACCCTGTTTCAAAATAAAGAATAAAAAATAGGGCTGAGGCTGTAGCTCGAAGGTAGAATGCCCCTGGGTTCAATCCCCAGTACTGCAAAAAATAAAAAGCCTTAAAGGAATTATTTTTTATATTTGATCATTATTTCCTATTCAACCACATGTGTTCTGAATACCTGATTCCAAATCTTGGAATAGCTTTCCATAATTTTGGCATATATTGATGCTCAAAAGTTTTATCATTCAAAGTTGTAGAATTTGTCAAATTTTGTGGCTCATAATTTTTTACAACTTAATGCTTTCAAAAGTCATGAAGATAATCTCTTTATCATATAAAAATGTTAGAATTTTACACAGTGTGCAGGATTATTTGCTGTTAAATCACCTTCCTATATGGATATAGGACAGTTGGGCAGTATGTGAGGTTTAGAAGACCTCTAAGTAAGTAGTTGAGTACTCTTTGCTTTGACAGTTCTTAGGAACTTTCTCAGACATTCCTGAGGGTTGTGGCCATTTCTAGATGAGCTTTTGAAAACTACAGCCTTTGCTGCTTTAACCTGGGGTCTCCAATTTCTGCTTTCCAGACCTGTTGGTTGTTGCTTCCTTAACTTCCCTAGCACATTCCATAATTCTCAGGATTCTTTCTCTTCTACTATACCTGCAAGGCATAATTAAGTGCTTTATTACCATCATAGTTAAAGCGCCTCTTTGATGTGCCAAGATATGGACTCCTAGTTTATGCACTCTGCTTGGGATTCATTGAGTTTCCTGGAGCTGCTTTTTACTGTCTTTAATGTCTCCTTGTGCAATTCCCAAGCTTTACTTTCACCAAATATTAATTCCGTGCCTTTCTCTCTGTTTGTATGATCGCAAATGAAGGGGGGGCATAAAACACCATGTTTCTGAATGCCTCCTTTCTGTTCCCCAAAATCTTGTCAGGTTAAAGAAAAATGAGAGCAAGCCTGGGCCAGAAAGTCCAGATACATATTATCTTGAAAAACGTTGGATTTCTCTCACGCACAATGGAAACTAGGGCAAGCTAGTGTTATCTGTAGAAAGCTACTTGCTTGCATGCATGGCAGAACAGTTGTTCCTTAGGATGCTGGTCAGACAAGCAAGCTAAGCAAGCTGATGCTGATAATGTTGCTGCTTCTGATATCAAGCCCCTCTCAGAGTGGGGACAGGTGCAGAACTGAGGGCACTATGAAGAGGATCCCTGTCACCTGTCCAGCTGACCGCCACTGGGCAAAATATCATGAGGGAGAGGAGGCGCTGTCTGGTAAGTACTGCGAGGGATGGAGGTGCTAGCGGTCTGTCTGTCAACACCAAACCAGTCTAGAATCTGTCCCTGATTTCTTGTAGGTCTTCCCCAATAAACCATGTGTATTCCATGCTGTCTCTGGGCACTTTCCTTGACATGTCTGTAATCTGCCCCACTGTCCTGGCACAACTGGACTGTAGGTGTGACACTTTCCTTTAAAAAATGTAATTAACTTTAATTAGAATTTCTTTTTCCTTCAATAAACTTACTCTTATTGCTTTACCATGGATAATTTCATTAGAGATATCTTTCGGCTTGTTATCTCTCTTTAATTTTATCTTAATGTATATTAAATTAATCTAAAATTAAAAAGACATCATGTCCAGAAGTATAGCATGTATATAGACCAACAAAAGTCATATATGTTTTTAACTTGATGAACATAAATATCACCCAGATTTAAAAAAATATGCTATTATAAGCACCACAGCACCATAGAACACCCACCTCCCCCCCAGGCTTCTCTTTCTGAAGGTAACAATTCCCTTTCTGAAGGTAGCAATTCTCTTGATCTTTAAGAAAATTATTATGTTCAAAGGTTGTTGGTTTCTGAACTTTCTATAAAAATTTCATCACACCATTTGGCTTGTTTTATTTAAAATTATATCTTTTTGTATGACTATATAATAAAATCATGTTTTTTCTTTCTATTGTTTATAATCATTTGGGTTATTTAGTTTTGGGCTATTTCAAATAATACTATTTGTAATATCTCTGATCATGTCCTTCAAAAATAATGTATAGATCCAACTTTCTTGCAGTTGCTAACTTTTTTGTATATTTATTTTTATATCTGGTCTTTGTTTCATCTAAATATGCCTTTAATACCTCATCCAGTATTATTTAGATTATTTACAGGGAAAAATAAGTCAGGCATGTGGTTTATGATACTCTGAGAAATAGAAGTTGTCCGGAAAGCTCTTCATAGAGGGGTATCTTAACATTCTTTGGGCCATAAACACTTTGAGAATCTGATGACAATGATGTACATTTTCCCTTGAAGAATGCACAGTCATCCACCCACACGTACTTGGTTTCCCACCAATACCTAAAAATGTAATTTTGCACACAATTTCAGGAAATTTATAGGCAGCCTGAAGTTTGGTCTTTGACTAAGGAGACATTCTTCACCCGGCTAAGAACCCCATCTTTAAGTGATTTATTTCTCCCATCTTTCTTGTGCTTGTCCATAGTAAAGACTTTTCAACTGATCCAAAAAAAAATCAACTTCTTCCACCCTTCAAAAACATCAAACATTAACTTTGCAGAGTGTATAATACCTTTGCTCTCTACTTTAAATATTATGCATTATTCTCATTTATAAATGTGGAATATGCATTTCTGATATTAAATCCACCTTATAATTGAGGTAGCTGAGGCCTACGGAGGTTTAATGATGTTCATGGAATCTTAGCATTGACTAATGTTTAGGCAAGTACCTCTTTTTTCTAACTTTAGATCCACAGAATTAAAGCATAGGAACCATCCATCACTTTCACAATCTAAATGAGGAAAGAGGTTTTCTTGAAGGAAATAACAGTATACCTTTCTGTGTATGACTAGTCCCTAAAGTTTAGTATAAAATTATTATGCATCCTGATATAGATCTATGGAAAAAGCTACTTCCATGGTAGAGGGTAGTGTTCAGAAAATGACATTTGTTACTGCTAATTTTCTTTTCCATAGGAATACTTCATGGTCAGGCAATGGAATATATCTAGATATAAATATATATATACATATATATATATATAAACATCTATATATTCATAAGTATATGCACATATATAATTTAAGTATATACTTATTTAAAATATATAAAATATTCTATAAGCATATATTCATATATATAAACAAACATGTAAAATAGGTAAATATAGGTAAATTCAGAAGTATCTGAACCCTATTCTGATCTTCTTTCAGTCATTTTTCCAAATGGATCTAAGTGCAAAGAACAATAAAAGAATAAATAACTATATTATTGGTTCTAATATATTTAATGACCCCCAGATGTAGAGCTATGGTAAACTTAGCATACTAGTCATCTACTGCCAAAAAGTAAATTGCTATGAATCTGAGGGACTTAAGAGATGACATGACTTAACTGGGTGCCTCTGGCTAACGGACTCTTATGAAGTTGCAGGTACGCTTTCAGCGAGGGTCATGCTAGCATTGCAATGCTCATCTAATAGGGATCTACTTCCAAGCACACGTATGCATTGTTGGCAGGGTTTAGTTCTTCTCTGGTTATTTCACTAAAACCCTCAGTTCCTCCTTGTCTGTTGGCTGGAGGTCCCTCATTTCCTCGACACATGGGCCTTCACATAAAGAGCTCACAGTATGGCAGCTGGTTTTCTCAGACAAAGCAAAAAAGCCAGCCAGAAGGGCATCCAAAGTGGTGGAAGTTACAGTCTTTCTAAGCTAAGGACAAACGTGACATGCCATCACATTTGAAGCATTGCATTTGTTAGAAGCATGTCACTAGGATGAACCCATGCCCCACTGGAGAGGACTACGGAGAAGCATAAATACCAGATGGTAGGGAACACTGGGTGCTATTCCCCAAGGTTGCCTGCAATACCTGGCTTATGCCAGCAAATTGCTCTTGCACATAATCATGTCTCCCTTAATCATTCTGTCTTAATATGAATCTGCATCTTGGGCATACATATCTTGGTTAGTCACATATTACACAAAGACAAAGTAATAACAGAAATTATTGAATCAAACCTAGCCAACTCCATGGAGGAAAAAAATTATTTATTTATTTATTTATTTATTTTTTTTTGCAAGTGCCAGGGATTGAACCCAGGGGCGTTCTACCTCTGCGCTACACCCCCGGCCCTACTTTTTATACTTTATTTTGAAACCGGGTCTCACGAAGTTGCGGAGGGCCTCACTAAGTAGAGAGAGAGCTGAGGCTGGCCGCGAACCCGGATCCTCCGGTTTCTGCCTCCCAAAGTACTGGGATTACAAGCGTGCGCCACCACGCCCGGCTAAAAATAATTATTTTTAAGGTAAAGAATACCTGTATGTCTTTCAACACAGCATTTCTTCCTACAAATGGATGTGATCCATTTAACTGGATTAGATGGATTCAGTTACTCAACTCCTTCCTTAGTGAGGAGAAATCCCAAAGAAAATTGGGGAAGAGGAACATTACATTGGAGGCAGTCTCTTTTGTACAAGTTAGCATTTCTGAAGACATTCTATAAATCACCACACTATAGTAAATGGATAAGTATATTGGAGAGAATATTGCCTAAATAACATGTTTTCACAGAGACCTCTCAGTTAGTATGTCTTACTAGGCTCAGACTAGCTGAGCACTTGCACTTCTACATCTTACCCTTTGAGGATAAAGTATTGCTGTGCTTATTTTAAGCTTAAGGGTAAGACTTCCATATGAGTGGAAATAAGTGCTCTCAGGACTTTCAAAGGAAAAGTAAGATGAAATGGTTTTTAAAAGGAAAAAAGACATAAGTAGTTATGGTAGATGTGAAGGTGGGAGTCATTATACTGTGCCTAAGTTTTTAAAGTGATATTAAAAAGGAAATTCATGATTGTGAATAAAACTTTCTTTCTTATGGTTGTATATTGCAAATAAGGGTAGCAACGTTTTCACATCCTTGTGTGCTTATCTATGTGCAGTGTGAGTTTGTAGATCTTCAAGTGAAAAAGATAGAATTTAGTTCTTCATCCCTTAAATTTGAGCCTGACTTATTTCGTTCAATAGAATTGGGAGGAAGTGAGAATGTGCCAATATGGGCCTAGACTTCAAGAGGCCTCACAGCATCTGTTCATGTTTCCTTGGCAGCTGCTGCATCCATGTGAATATGTCTGGGTTAGTCTGCTGTATGGGCCAGTAAACCCTTTCAGCCTGGTCAGCAGCCTTCCAACTGTCAGAGAAGTGAGTAAGTTCTTCCTAGACATCCAGCAATCAGTGATCATAGCAGATGGCTGGAAATGCATGAATAATCCAGAAGAGATTAGCTCAGTCATTCCAGATTTTTAAAACAAAAACATATTTCTGGCCAACACACTGTATTGTGAGATATATAACCAGTTATTGCTTTAAGGCACTCAATTTTGGAGTGGTTTCTGTTCAGTGAAGGCTAATTGAACATCTATTGAACTAATAAACTGTTGTACCACAGGCCAATCTTAGTCCTATAGAGTAATACTTAGAATTGTCATTTCTTTAATATCCTACTCCATGTATCTCTTCCAAGGACTCTAGATACAATCTTCTTCAAAACCACTCAAAATTATCTTCACTTCCTTATGAAGTAAAGAAGAAGGAATAGGCCCATTTCAGTTTCTCCATCCTACACTTAAGGAATGCTGAGTTTCTTCCCTAAGGCAATTTACCCACGTTGACACCTGTCAAAATATGTTAATAACTTCCAAAATCTTAAAAGCATGAACATTAAGCATCCTTTGATTAATTTCACATTTCAAATCAACTATCGTTTTTATTTCCGGGCACCTGTAATTCTGCAGAACCTAAGAAGAATATGCCCAGAGGAGTTACCATGGTTACTCAGATTTACACCATCACCACAGTGGGTCCCAAGCGTTGCAGTATATTGGAATCAGCTAGAGATAAACAACAACAACAACAAAACTCCTGCCTGGATCCTGCACCAACATTGATTTAACCTTAGCAATGGGATTCTTAAAAACACCTTATGTAATTCTGATATGCAGTAAAACATGTCATCTACTACCTTTAACTCTGGCATTTAGATTAGAACAGGTAGCCGAGAAAGCAGCTGTCTACACATAATGTGCTCTGGTCTATACAATATTTAATTAATAACCAACCTCTTCTAACCTAGAAGGTTAGATTCTTGTCCACACAAGAAGGTGGGTTATCTCAGTCACTAGAACTGCACACAGCTCTTAGAGTTAGGAGCACCAAAGCAACTAAAGGAGAAACATTCTGCTTAAGAAAGAGCTCTGGCTGCTACATGCATTTGCTTGTCTGAATTTTTTTTTCATCCAAAGCCTTATGTAGCAATATACCTCCAGCTGACATCTCGCATCTCAACAATAATTACTACTTGGTTTTTGAGGCATTTTAATTCAAAGAACTCAGTTAAAAGTTAAATGAAGAACTTCTTACTATTTTTAATTTTTGAAAGCTAATTTTGTTCCATTGTCTTTAGTTGAATTGGAGACATTTTGCTGAAAGGTCTATTTCATAGCATTAAAGAAGTTAAATATTATTAATAAACTGATGTTCAACAGCACAACTGTGTGCACAAATACCATCTCCTGAGAATATTTGTGCACTGAAAAGGGGATGCCTCCCTTTCACTCATTTCAGAGTAATGGCAGTGTGTCCAAATGCAAAACAACATGAGTGTGCTCTTTTTTCCACCCAGTGGATCTGGTTACAGAGTACAATTTAGGTATTTTACTTCTCTAATAATTCAAAACTTCAGTTGGCTTGTGCTGTAATAATCTGAGATTTGTTGAAGGAGCAACCACAAGGTTAAATTCTGTGGGAGGGAGTGACCAAATTATACATAAGGGCAATTATTTTATTTTAAAAACTACTAAGGAAGTCAATAAGGATTTTATATAATTTACTTATGCAAAGACTTTCATAAATTAGTAAAATATTTCTTACTTTACTCCACCCAATTTCTGTTTGAGCAGTTTTAATACAGAAAGTTGGTAAGACCAATGACAGCAAAAGTATATGGCTGATAGACAGTCTTTTAATTGATTTTATTTTTTCTTGTGACTCTCACCCCAGTCTTAATGGCTATTATCAAAATAATAAATAAATAAATAATAAATAAATAACAAATGCTTGTGAGGATGTGGAGGGAAAGAAACCTGTATACACTTTTGGTGGGAATATACAGCAACTATGAACATCAACACAGCAGAGAAAATGCAGGTCCCAGGAGCCATAACTTTAGACATGACATGACATAATCTAGTCACATCAACCTCTAGACCTTTGGGACATATGCATCTCCAAAATTATTTTTTCCAAGATAACTTGCATTAGCATTCCTGTATATATAATACAAAGTATTAATTGATGAACAATGATCGCTAAAAGCTCTTAAGTGGTACTAACTAAACATAAGGCACCAACCAATAAACCACTCTTACACCACATATTATTTAGCAATGGAATCACACATAACTAGATTCCAAATTAATTGTGGAGAGATCTAT
Organism: Glis glis; assembly: GCA_004027185.1. Taxonomy (NCBI): domain Eukaryota; kingdom Metazoa; phylum Chordata; class Mammalia; order Rodentia; family Gliridae; genus Glis; species Glis glis. The sequence continues at coordinate 10,996 of PVJS01027147.1, read as the reverse complement.
GTAAGGCATACCGAATACCTTATTTTGAAAAAAGAATAGTCAGAGATACTTTTTACTTGAATCCACAGGTCAGATAAATATTTGGTCAAAAATATAATTGAAGGATATACAGAAAATTAAGCAACTTATATTCACTTTTATATATGCATTTTGGAATCATAATTTTCATAAAAATAAAGTCTGTGAATAATTATTTGCAGGAAACTGGGTTTGAAGATCAATCTATACCACCTATGTGTATATAATGCCTTCATCTGCCATTAAGCCTCACCTCCACTTTAGCTGTTGCTTGGTTGCAGGGACTGAGTGTATCTAATATAGGTTGCTATAGTGGAGTGGAAAAGATAAATCAATTTCTACTTACTGAAATGCTCACAGCCATACTATGATTTAACATATAGCTATACTGATTCTGGAAGAGGTTTCCAGGGAACATTTTGGATACTCACTTACTAACAACAAATTCTAAAATATCAGAGTAAAACACCAAAAGGTATATTGTAGAATGTTACCTATTCCATCCCTCCGAGGGAATGAATGGATGGCTAAATATCTGGGTGATGATGTATGAAGACTTTGTAATGGATTACATGATTTAATATTGGTTACGATATCAAGTAGTCATCAGTTCCTTTTCTAAGGGTTCTTTTATAACATATAGTAGACTATATATTACAGTATTTTATATCTATAAGAAATGAGGTTTTTGATAAAAAATGAACAGAATTATTTTTTTATTTTAGTCAAATTCATTTTTACTGATACATAAAATTATACATAATAATGGAATACCATGTGATGTTTTGATGCTCATATATATCGTGCAATGTATGAATCAAGATAAGCATATCTTTTTTTAACTTTTTATGTTCATTTATTGGTGCATTGTAATTATACATTTTGATATATGTCAGGGTATGAACATCATACATGCACGGGAAGGGGGGAATGAATAGGGTGGGATTGAAGGGAGGGCTAAATGTGCAATGTGTGCAAGATAAGCATATCTAACCCCTCAAACATATATCATTTCTTTATGGTGAAAGCTGTCAAAATACTTTCTTTTAGCTTTTTGAAATGCACAGTGTATTATTGTGATCTACATTCACCGTAATATACAATGCAGTATCAGAAATTCTCATTCTTATATAACTGTTGATTTAACAGCTTTCTCCATGCCTCCCTCCCTCTCGCATCCCAGCCTCATAACCATCATACAACTCCCAACTTCTATGAAATCAACCTTTCTAAATTCCACATTGGAGTGAAATGATGCAGTTCTCTTTTTTTGTGCTTGGCTTATTTCAGTTTACATAATGATCTGCAGTTCTATCCATAGTGTCACAAAGGACAGGATTTCATTTTTTTTATGGCCGGAGAGTTGAATATATGTACCACATCTTCTGTATCCGTTTATCAGTTGGTGGTCATGATAAGGTAGAGTAGAAGTAGTAAAATTTTAGGTAGAAAGGAGACAAGATGGGAAGGAAAGGAGTAAATCTAAAGTCCTAAGCTTGCCTTGCTTAGGACATGCCAAGAAGCAGCAAAACCCATCTCTAAAAACACAATGGGCTAGCTTCACATCCAAAAGCCCTGAGAAATTCCTGAGGTAATTAATTTTGAAAAAAGAAAGAGCTTCCTCTTCCACAGAAACTCCGGAAAATCACACCTGTTGTCACACTCAGCTGGCCACCCAGTCCTGAAGAAAAAGAACTTTTTTGGAAGAGAAAGAACTTCACCTTCCACCGAAGATCACGCCTGTTGTTATACTCAGCGGGCTACCCACTGGCCAGCAGACTTCCTGTCTCCACTCCTCTCTGCCCCCCAAAAGACCTGTCCCTAAAAATTAACATTCTGACAATTTAAAAAAAGGCATTTTCCCGCAGAGTGCCTCTAACCAATCCCCTCCCCATTTCCAGTGACTATAAAAAGAGACTGCAAAACTTTGGGGTGGCTGCTCTCACTTCTTGAGGTGGCCCGCGTTTTCCCTAACGTGTTATCCCTTTTCCTTGAAGTAAACCTCTGACTTTTTCTCTGACTGGCGAGTGTTGAAATTCTTTTCTACACAGACCCAAGGACCCTGGGGACCCTGAGGTGAGTTTCCCCGTCCAGGCTGGGGAACTCTTAGGACCCTCCGGTGGAGCTATCGAGCTCACCCTGACAGTCACTCGTGTTGTTTCCATTTCTTGGCTGTGGTGAATAGTGCACCAATGAACATGGGAGTGCAGATGTGCATTTGATCTATATTGATTTTATTTTCTTTGGATATACACCCAATAGTGAGGTTGCTGGATCACATGATAGTTCTATTTCTAATTTTTTGGAACCTCCACACTGCTTCCCATAATCCTCATCGACAATTGCTATCTTTTGTCTTTTATATAATAGCCATTCTTACTAAGACAAAGTGATATTTAATTGTGACTTGATGCATTTCCCTCATGATTAATAATATTATTTTTTCATGTGCCTGTCGTCCATTTGTATGTCACCTTCTGATAAATGTCTCTTAAGGTCTATTTTCTATTTTCCCCTTGGTTGCTAACGAGTTTTTGGAGTTATTTATTCATTCTGTACATTGACTTCTATCAGATCTATAGTTTGAAAATATTTTACGCCATTCCTTAGGCTCTCTTCACTTCTATATCGTTTCGTTTTCTGTGCAGCTTTTTAGTGTGATGTAGTCCCATTTGTCTATTTTTGTTTTTGTTTCTTGTGCTTTTTGAGTTGTGTCTAAGAAATTCTAGCCCATTCTGATGTCCTGAATAATTTCCCTTATTTTCTAGTAGTTTCAGTCTCAGAACTTATATTAACACTTTAAATTGACTTTCTTTCTTTCTTTCTTTCTTTCTTTCTTTCTTCCTTCCTTCCTTCCTTCCTTCCTTCCTTCCTTCCTTCTTTCCTTCCTTCCTTCCTTCCTTCCTTCCTTCCTTCCTTTCTTCCTTTCTTCCTTTCTTCCTTTCAATACTGGGGATTGAACCTAGAGGCATTCTACCTCTAAGCTACATCCCCAGCTCTTTTAGTTTTATTATTTTGAAACAGGGTCTTGTTGGTTTGCTTAGACTGATCTTGAACCTATTATTCTCTAGTCTCAGTCTCCCAAGAACTAAGATTATAGGTGTGTACCACCACCCTTGGCTTTAAATTGATTTTCAGTTTTTTTAATTGGTGATAAATAGGGGCATATTTTCATTCTTTTGGACATGGACATTCAGTTTTCCCAGAACAACTTACTGTCATTTTTCAATGCATGTTCTTAGTCAAAAACCAGGTGTAGATGCATGGATTTCCTTCCAGAGTTTCTATTTTGGTGCAATGGTCTAGGTATCTGTATTTATACAAATAACATGCTGTTTTGATCATTACAGCTTTGTAATGTATTTGAAAGTCAGGTGTTGCAATACCTTCTGTGTTTTCTTTATGCTTAAGATGACCTTGGCTCTTTGGTTTTCTTTGTGGCTCCATATAAAAATAGTATTGTTTTTCTAGTTCTTTAAAAATATTTGATAGATTTTTAATGAATCTATATTATTTTGTTCCTCTTTAGAGAATACCATTTACATTGAAGGCAGTTATTTATAGATAAGTCCTTACTACAACCATTTTATAACTAAATTTCTAGTTTTAATTATTTTATTTAATCTCTTACAGTCTTCCTTTGTGGTTATTTAGTAATATGTTTTCTTTTATTATTATTTTTGGTTTGTCTATTACAGATTTTTGCTTTGTGATTACCAGAGACTTACATAAAACATCTTTTGAGTATAATAGATTTTTTTAAATGAGAGCAACTTAACAGGATCGTACAGCCAAGAACAAATAAGAGAGAAAATGTAACCTATAAAAACTATAATTCCTTTCCATTCTTTCCCAAATGTTGAATTTTTATATTCTATTTATATTTCTGTATATTGTCTATCTACTAACATACTAATTTAGTTGCTATTATTTTAATTATTTCATGTCTTAGTCCTCTTACTAAAGATATGAATGGTTAACACAATATATTTACAGTATTAGAGCATTCTGACTGGTCTGTACAATTACTCTTACCAATGACTTTTATGCCCTCTCATGCTTTCTTCTTTTTCTTTTTCTTTGTATGTGGTACTGGGGGTTGAACCCAGAGGTATTTTACCTCTGAGATACATCCCCCACCCAGTCCTTTTGAAACAGGGTCTCACTAGGTTGCTGAGAGTCTCGCTGTGTTGCAGAGGCTGGTCTTGAATCTGAAATCCTCCGGTCTCTGCCTCCCAAGTACTGGGATTACAGATGTGCACCACCACGCCCAGTTCATACTTTCATGTTACTCATCAATGTCTCCGTTTTTCAGTTTGAAGAACTTTCTTTAGCATTTCCTGTAGGTCAGGTTTGGTTGAGATATATTCTCTCAACTTCTATTCTTTTGGCAACATCTTTATCTTGCCTTCATATTCATACATGCACATCACATAATTTGGCCAGTTTCATTTTCCAGTATGGAGAGGTCCTTGTTTCTCTTCCTCTGCCTCTGTTGCACTTGCCTCTTTCTAGAAACTATGAACAGGTAAAAGATGGTTCTACAAAAAATCAAGATCCTTTAAAGCTCTCATGATTGATTTATGGACATGTACAAATTTAATATTTTTCTGAGTAATGTTTAACACAAAATACTATATGTGTCCTTCTTCTATCGGATAATATAACCTTTCTCTCAGTGTTAGCTTGTGTACCATAACAATGGCATTATATAGCTAATTCATTTATTTTGTAAAAAATCTGACTTCTCTTTCCCCGTGGTGTTTCTCCCAGATCTTATTTCTGGAAGCTTATTCTTACTCCCTTTGAAATTTTCTTTTTAATCCAGAAGGGTACTGTGTTTAATTTACCTGTTTAAATCTCATTATCTTTTATTTCCAATTTGTCAAGACTATCTAGTTCAGGGTTATTATCTTAATAGATCAAGAAGTAAATGTTAGGAGCTCAATAAAGAACTAGGAAGGTAGACATTCACCCTACTTGGGCAAACTCAGAAATGTACTTTAGTTTGATGGACAGAGATTTAGCATGACAAGAACAATTATTATTATTGTCATTGATAATGTTGTTCTCATTCTGTTTATTGTTTCCATGGACAAAATAACTTATACAATACTGCCCATTGAATTTGACAACTCAGATGGTCAAGGGAAAGATGGCATAATTAATTATTCTTCAATACATGAATAAAACATTGTTCACAGTGTTTTAAAATGACAAATTAAGAAATGAGGGTTCCACAGAGGTAATAAGTCAGAGCATTGAAGTATGCTAAAGGCAGGCACACACACAGGAACAGGGAGTCAGCCTCTTCCAAGGCATATTATCAAGAATGAGGTATTACAATTGCTAAGAAACAAGTAAAATTTTTAATCATGAGGCAATACAGAGAATTTAGTAGGAGAACGTATTGGCACTGGGAGCAAAATAATTATCTAGACTGTATAGCTAGGATACAAGCCATGTCTAGAATTTAGCCTAGGACAGAGTTAGGCATAAAGTTGGTGATATGCATTTATTTTAGGCATTTAATTAAATAATTCAGGTCTCAGTATAAAGGAAGAGTGGAGTTGATTCTAACTATGTCCTGGAAGCCAGTTCTTTCATCTACCAAATTTTTGTGAAGTATTATCTTTTGTTCCTATGTTGCTGACATGACTATAATTTGGAAAGACATCAAAGGGCTTCCTGAAATTGAGATGGATTTCCTCTTCTCTTCAGCTTTTGTCTGTTTCTTTATCTCATCAGATGACGATATGCACTACTTCTCTTCAGCTGAGTCAACAGAAGGTAGTCTAACTTAAGTATGCATTCAAATTGCTGGGAGGGTTTGTGAGGACACATTTTGCTAAGCTCCACATCGAGTTTCTGATTTCGCAGGTGGTGACTGAAAATGAACCTCTCTAGGTTCCTAAGTGACACTGATGCTGCCGATCTGAGGTTACACTTTGAGAATCCTTGCTCTAAGCTACTACTGACAAGACTGCTGAATTTCTGTTAAACAAAGAAGAAGCTTCAGTGTAAAAGCAATGATTTGCATCGGTATCCATTATGTAAGTTTGAATAGTGTCATATGCAAGCAAGTGGGACAGTTCTGTATTTTTTTTTGCTGAAATCACTTTTACTTTTCAAAGGGGTCTTCAAGCTAGACACTAAAGTTATTCACTTGGAAATATATGACAAAAGATTGAGCTCTAACAAATGAAAAACTACATTCTCGAAGTATTTCATGGCTCGTCTGTTGACAACTTATTTGATAATGCTTAATATTTCAATCTAAAATATTCATGAGATCCATACTTCTCCAAAGAGAAATGGTGATTATTATTCAGAGCCATCATTGTAATGAATAATATCCCACACAAGCCAATTATACAATGCGTCAAAGAATGTTGGCCATTCATATTAAGGCAGAGATTTCATGTCCCTTAAACTACATTACTTAATTATCATTTTCTTTAGCTGAGCATTTGATAAGAACTGAGGAGTGGATAATTGGAGATTAAGTTTTGAATCAGCTCTGAAGAACTGATTTTCTATATTGCTGATTAAAGGTGAATGCTCTATTTAAAAAATAATGGCTGGGTTGGTAGTCTTTCGCCATCTTTAGAAGTATATCTATAATTCTACTAATGGGATTCATTAATATTATGTGCTAATGTAAGTTTGCAAATTTTCCTGTAGTCTGTTGTACCTTAAAGATGGGACAAATGAATAAAAATAATTCTCCCTAGACTGATAACAGCCTGCATCTCTACTTCTATGAGTGTAAGTAGCACACTTTAAAAAAAAAAACTTACCTGTTTATGTGCTTCTCCTGAAGTAGGCTCTGAAGAGGCCGAATTTCCATTTTTCATATTACTTCTCCTAGTACCTTGCTTCTCATAGAGATTCAATAAGTATTTGTTGAACTGCTGACCAGAAAACTTCACTCAAGCTATACAAATGAACCTTAGAAGATGAGATTTTAATTTTCATCTTTATCAGTTCATTCCATCTCCGAGTATGTGCTGAGACCATAAAAACAAAACAATCTATTACCACACGGCAATCATATTCCTTTGTATTCTATCCACGTTGGTTTCTCAGTCAGACTTCCCAGCTGTGATGTTGCACACAGCTTTCTTAAGGAATACAGACATTCAACCATGGGAGCACTATGATTTCAGGTCGTATGACAGATTTAGAAAGCATTAATTATTCCTTTCTAATTGTTGTGGATTAATATCTAGGTAGCTGAGTTTAGACAGAGCGTGCTGACGGAGAGATACCCTCCTGAAATAAGACCGTGCAGCTCTCGGTGGGGACTGCCTGACACATCTCACCACAACTGCACCATCAGCCATAATCACTTCACCCAGATCATTTTAATGATGCTAAACTTTAAGTCAGGAAGAAGGAGCAGCACACAGCATGCCTCTGGAAATTGCTGCCTTTTTTAATCAAAAGAAATTATAACTCCATAGAGACTTTTATCTCTGGAATTAAATGTGCTGCTGAAGTTTTAAATCTCTGTGATACTGAAGATAAATATTCTTTCTCGCATAGTGACAGATTAGAAAAAGCTAAGTTAGATCCACAAGTAACTTTCATTAACTCCCAGTAAATGATTTGACCTCAGATATATGTGTGTCCTCTTTTAATCCATACTCCTTAAACCTAAATAGTCACACTCCTCGCAGGAGATGAAAATACCACAATTGGTCTTCCACTTATCTCTCTGTCACATAGTTTATGAATTCTCCCCTTCAGTGTGTTTCCGAAGCCACACTGGGCTTCTCTTTTCTTTATCATACAACATGTAATTTCCCCTTGGTGTGTGTTGGTGTTTCTTATACGTTCTTCCTGGACAGCTTCCAAATCCCTTCATGGCTGAAACATGCCTGTCATTCATTTCTCAGTTCAAATGTCATCTCATCTCTGATTTATGCACCCCACACCCATACTGTCTCCCACTCATTTCCAATATACCCTCAGCATCAGTTATCCACTCATGTGTAACAGACCATCCTACAATTTAGATGATGAAAACTGTAAATTTTCATTATTGCCCTCAAGTCTATGGGTCCCTTGAGTAATTCTACTGATCTGGAACAGTCAGGCTCAGCTGATCTTGGCTAGTTTCTCTCCAGAATCATCTCATGAGTTGGCAGGAGAGTTGGCTAGTTAGCCTGGGCTGATTAACTCACATATCTGGTGGTTAGCTGGCTGTTGCACGGGATAATGCTGGTGTCTGGGCCATATGTTTCGCATTATCCAGTGAGTTAGCTGACTCTAGTTCCAAAAGAGCTACTGGAAGCCAATGCGAGCTTTCAGCACTCAGCCACAGAACTGGCACTGTCATTACCGCCATGTTCTTGTAGCAAAACAAATCCCAAAGCCAACCCAGGATCTAAAGGTCAGAAAATAAGCCATACCTGTAGATGGAAAGAACTTTGATACAGGGAGAGATAAAGAACTGGGATAATTTTTGCACAGTATCTACCACATCACCTTTTCTTATTTTTCTCATAAAATTTGTCACCGCCTGGAATTATAGCTTTCATTTTTTAATTTGTTTGTAACCTATTTTTTTCTCATTTTAATTTAATCTCTGTGAAGAGAGGGTTTATATATATATATATATATATATATATATATATATACACACACACATATCTTGTCTGTATTCACAGGGTTCAAACATTTATTTTTTGGCCAGGTACTTAATAAAATTTGTAATGATAGAACAGATGAATGAACTTCCTGGCACCATATGTTTCTAATTCCTTCTCAATATTTATTGCTTTTAATCAATAAATTAAAGGTACTCATCCTTGGCTCAAAAAAATAAATAAATGGATATTCCTTGAACACTAAAAACCAGGAAAGGAAGTGCAAATATGTATAGGTTTCTCATTACTCTCTTAAACACATTGTGTTTGGTCATATTTTCTGATTTTCATTAAGCCCCACAGTAAAATTTTCTTTTTATGTCCCACACAACTGCCCTTTATAGAAATGTGGAAATCTAGGGGCAAAACTAAGTGAAGAAAGGATTATTTAGAACATCTATATAAATCCAGACATGGAAGCCAGCAAAAGAGCTGCAGATCCCAGCCCTTTGTCTGCCTGTAGCTCTTGAGGCAGATACTCAAATGTAAAAGGAACCATGCCAAGATTAGGGATACTTATGTTAAACTTTATGTGAAGAACACATATGTTCTCAGAAGACATTCAATATGCAATAGACTTTTAGAAGATGATGCCTTGAGATATTAAGATTATCAGGCTGTCCAGGTGTAGTGGCGCACACCTCTTATCCCAGTACTTGAGAGGCTGAGACAGGAGGATAGCAGGTTCGAGGACAAGCTCAGCAAGTATGAGAATCTTATCAACCTAGCAAGACCCTGTTTCAAAATAAAACTAAAAAATAGGGCTGGGGTATAGATCAGAGGTAGAATACCCCTGGGTTTGATTCCCAGTACCACAAACAAAAAAAAATAATAGGCTGCAATAAGTTTCCTGTATGATAAATAGACTCCAAAGATAAGAAAGGGTATGTCACTGTTTTAATCTTTCCCAACTCTATTTCAATAATTATGAGGATGATAGAGATCACTGGCATAAAAGAAAGTGAATTGATAGGACCCCATTAAATGTCTTTTTGATAATGTCATGCAATTACTTCTATGCTATAAAGAGATGCATGTCTAGTAGGCAGTAAAACCCAGTATGCTATAACTGAAGATAACTTTTGAAGTTATCTAGATCAATGTATTACCTTTTCCAGCAACAAATTAAGGCATAGAGAGATTAATATTCATGTCTAATGGCAAATAGGAATTTATGGTAAATCCAAGTGCTATTTTTTTAAAAAAACAAGACTTTCTTCAAAACTTAAAGTATACAGGGGACTATAAATATAATACAACCTCTGCTTTCAAGGAGGTTTACAATCACACAAGGTTATGAGCTTTGCTTATCTGTGTGGGCTGGGATCTTGGCTCTGTCATTCATTAGACCTTGAGATAGTTACTTATCCTGTTTAATTCTTGGCCACCTCATCTATAAGATAAGGATCAAGATATATGCATCATGGTTATAGTGAAGTTAAATTAAATATGAAAGTACTTCATAGAGAACCCATGACAGTGAAGTTAAATTAAATAGTTAAATTAAACATGAAAGCACTTCATAGAGAACCCATGATAGAGTAAGTTTTTGGTCAAGGTAAGATCTGATTATTTTAGTTCAATATATTTTCCTATGACTACCTTCAATGTGAAATATTTAAACATGATCACCAAAGGGTTAGCGGCAATAAAATAGTAATAATAATTACTCATATATTATGTAAAAAAGGAAGATGTAGAGAGATTGAATACATACTAATTTCTGTTGTTTTGTGATTAGTGCTATAGTTTGTTCTCAAAATATAGAGCTGGAACCCTAAGAGATATAAACATCATGAGATATAGTCATAAAAGTCTCATTAACACACAGAGAAGGGGCAAGGCCTAATCTAAGAAGGGAAGACAAATTTCCTGCACTCATCAAAAACAATATAATTTGATTGTAAAGCAGAGCCCAGTCCTTAGACTTATTTTGGTAGATCATAGACTTGGGTAAAAATTACATATTTATAAACCACTGTAAGACTCAATTTTCATTTACACAAAGTGGGAATAATAAAAGTATAAAACTCTTCTAGGTTTTGATAAATTAAATATATACATATATAATATTTAGCACAAAAGAGCACATTCTATCTACCTTAATCAACTCTACTTGCCCTTCTCTCCCCTGAGAAAGAAGGAACTAAAACTTATTAAGATAGCAGTACTTGGAAGACTGACAGGAGGATTGCAAGTTTGAGGTTAGCCTCAGCAACTTAGCAAGACCCTGTTTCCAAAGAAAAATAAAATAGGGCTGGGGGTATAGCTCAGAGGTAGAATGCCTCTAAAAAAAGCAAAAAAAAAAAAAAAAAGGAATACTC
>PVJS01027146.1:0-26461 GCA_004027185.1 Glis glis | reverse complement strand
GCCCTATTTTTTATTCTTTATTTTGAAACAGGGTCTCACCAAGTTGTGGAGGGCCTCACTAAGTAGCTGAGGCTGGCTGCAAACCTGCGATCCTCCTGTCTCAGCCTCCCAAGTACTGGGATTACAAGCCTGTGCCACCACGCCCAGCCCATAAGGATTTCTTTTTTAAAAAGCTGCCCCTTACAAAGGAAGAGGGGGTTATCAATGCACATGCACAATATGTACATACTCACCCATACTCACACATCCATGCTAAGTAAGCTCAGAAGCTGCTGTCTGCTAGCCCCAGAAATAAATTAGCATGCAGCTAACATCAGAGGAGCCAGAAACACTCATTGCAAGTGTGAACACATATTTGATTGCAGGACTGTGTCTTTCCTAGGGCTGACCTTATAAATTAAACAGTGTAAATCTCAAGTAAGTGTTTTCTGAACATTTTGATTCACTGTGAACATTAGGCTGCCCTTCAAATTAACATCTAACATTATTAGCCTATTATTGGACATGAACTGCTTCATTACTGGTGACTGTAAAGACACACACTGGCACTGGCACACAACTTCAAAAAGGAATGGAAGGGCCTGTTTACAAGCTGGGGATGTAAAAATTGAAGTAACAGATATCTAAACTAAGATATTGAATCTACATATGGAAAAGCACTTAAAAATAGTAAATAAAGCTTTTTACTTCAGTGCCTAGAGGCATAATAACAAGAAAGCACCCAATAAGCACTAAGTAATATCTGAACACCACGGTTCTCCAGAGCTTTGCTGAACTAATTCCTACTAATAACCAAGTCTCAGTTAAATGCTTCTTCCTCGGGGAGGTATTTCCTAATCCACCATATTAAGCTACATTGTTTTTATATTCAATCCAAACACAATGCTCTGTTCTTCCTCTTTTATGACCCTCATGACTCTTACAATGATGTGCAAAGTGCCTAGTCTTCCCTATTAAACTGTAAGCTCCATGAGGGTACTATCTTGTTTACTCCTGCATTGTCAATGCTGGGCACATTGGGTATTCTTGGAATTCATTAAGGAAAGTATACATAAGTGAAATAAATATTTGGAAGCTAAACTCATCTCTAGAAAGTATGAAAAATCAACTAAAAAAATAATGCTTATAAAAAGAACAGAGTTAAAGTAGAAGTAAAATACTAATGTACCCTGCCTGTCTATGAATCTGAAATAACTTTAGGCGTTTTACCTGCTGAGAGGAGCTAGCGCACATCCGAAATCACACATACGACAAAATGCTCACCTTCAGATTAGCGTTTAGATGCCAATCAAGAATGGTGTCCACTTTTTCACCATGAGAGGAATGTCCAATCTCATTTTTAGAGAAAAATGAGTAACAACATATCCTCATGCTGAGTGTTTCCCAGTTGAAATAGAGAATAAAATATATTATGATAGCACCTGGAATTTAAGAACTGCTCCACTGAACATTATGGAATGTGAAGTCATACTTAGCAAGGACAGATAAATGGAATATTATAAATAAGTACACTTACCAGCAGTATCAGCATCACTGAGAATTTTAAAATACACTCAGTAAATGGTATAGAACAGGTATGAAACTTGAGTACCAGTGCCCAAATTAAAATCGAAGGTTGATACATCTAGAAGTACGTTACCTGAGGTTCTGTGAATGAGCTTTAATGTGATCTGGTCCTGTTACTTCCAAGCCACAGACTCATGCCCACCTGTACCAGGCCTCTGGATGCCTTCTCTTGTTTCCTTGGTATTTTGCCCCCACTGTTTGGCTTACCTGTAGTGTCGGGAAATCTCTTCTTCCACCTGGGTAATGAAATCACATTTGGTACAAGAGTGTTCTTTGCTCTCCTTGACCGCCGGCTGCCCATCCGATCCTTGCAGATGGTTTGCTTCTTGTTTGACATCGGATGCTTGGGACTCGTGCACCGTCTCATAGTGGAAGAGGAGCACATCCACGTCAGGGGTGGAGAAGGAACACTGGTGGCACTGGTGTTTGACTCTCGAGCTTCCAGCCGCCCCGGGAGACAAGTGCAACAGCAAGAGTGCACAGTGGGAACAATTACTTTTTCTACAAGCAAACGGATAAGTAATTTCTCCAAGGTGCTTTTCCGGGCTGCAAAGGCCTCTGGGACAGAATGGACAGTGTTTAATGGTACACTTGTGAATGTTATGGAGCTGTTGATAGTGACGGAGAAGTGGCCCCACTACAATTACATCGGGGCCATGGCTTTTGGAATATCTAAAGTCGCAGAACTGACAGTTATAGCTTGTTACCATGTTGTCCTCTGCTCCCTTGCTGGAGAAGTCCTTCTTTTTACCCCCACTGGAGCCCTTGTCTGTTTTGGTCATTGGCTCTCCTTCTGCACTTTTGGCTAGATCATTCTGATTAATGACGGAGCCCCGGGGAAGCTTATCATTCAACTCTGGATTAAGGCCGCCTGACTGTGAAGCTCCGTGCTGCTTGCCATAATGTTCTAGCAGTTTCACTGAGCTAGATGCCTCGCAGCTGAAACTACAAAATTTACACCAGTAGTAACTGGTGGCCTCTGTACCATTTTGTCTCGAAGAATCGAGGGGCTTGATGGGCACTGAGTAGCCAACAGGCGTGTCATCTCCAGCCTTGACTGTTATCTTGTCCTGCCACTTTCCCAAGTCGCCAGAATCACTGGAGCGAAGCGCAGGGATGGATTTGCTAGCGTTTTTCTCAGAAGGTTTCGCAGCCTCCGAGGAGGGCAGAGCAGCTTTGATTTTGTTCGGGTGGGTCTGAAGAAAATGTTGTTCTAGTTCGGTGGAGGAGTTGCCCATGTAAGTGAAGTTGCAGAATTTGCAGCGGAAATACTTGGTGTTCCCTTGGCAATCTGGCGTTTTCCGTCCGATGCCAATGAACGTTCCACCTGAAGTGACCTGAAGTACAGAAGGGATGGATGTTACTTTACACATGTCATTAATTCAGGGAATTCTCTGCAGGCGGGAGAGGGCTACTGCCAAGCATTCTACATCAAAAGACAGAACAGTACTCCTGCTTGTTATGAAATCCCTGCAAGAATCAGAGCCAAAATAATCCACTCTTCATTTCACAAGAGCTACTCTTTGAGTGGTTCGTTATGCTTCACATTGGAGGCCAAAGTCACAGATGAAGGCAAGTAATAAAAGCAGCCTAACTCATTCAAAACATTTAATCATATACACTCTGAAAAAACTAAGAAAGCCATTTTCAACTGAGACTGAGAAGGTGTCACTACTGCCTCCTTCAAATGACAGTCCTGCAGAAGTATCTAAATCACGTGGGGTTTCTCCTCACAGAGCTAAAGATTGCTGTCAAAACCAGAGGCTGTTGCTCAGAGATGATTCAACCTAGAGTTCTCCGAGGAAATCTTCTGTTCAGTGTCTACAGCAATGAGGCTGCAGGCACAAATGAGGTCTTTCTGTTATGTAAAACAGAGGTGCTAAAATGACCGCACAAAATGGCTTATCATGGAAGCCCAAACATGCACAATGAGACTAAAAATAAAATCAATGGAGTGGGCAGGAAATCTTGGTGAAGGAGGACCCTTGTCAAGAGTTTCAAATGGTTCCCAAAGACAAATAAAAAGAAGAAAATCTTCCTGGGCCTTACTTGATTAATGCTCTGTCTCATAGCAAATGGCTCCCAGCTTTTCCTGTGAGTGGGTCATGGGGATGTCCAAATTCCAAAATCAGAGAATTCCTCCCATAAAAATCTCTACAGCTCTGCTTTCTTTCCCAAAGTTGAAACCCCATAGTATTGCAGCTATGAAGTGCTCCAAAGGGCACTTTCTATAACCCTGCCTCCCTTCACAGTGTGTACCTCACCAGGCAGCTCAATCCAGTGCCATCTCTGAGCAGCCCAGATGCATGCTTTAAAATAAAGTTTTTGACTGAAAATGCTCCCAAAAGTGAGATATTTTCCCTCCCAAATATCAGTGGATTTTTTAATTTTTCCAGCAACCAGATGTAATATATAAAGCAAGTGGCATAATCATGTTCTGCCTTCTTCAACAGCTGCTCAAAACTGACATGTGTGATCGCTGCTCATATCCAAACTGCTCTATGAGAAAAGTCTCAGGCATCTCAAAATTACTTAAAGGCTCTACTTAAAATGCAAATAATATTCTGTAGTGCACTGAGAGATATGTTTATACCTCTACTGCATAAAGACAGAGACTGAAGTCACCCACCGTTTGCTACTTAAAGAGAGGCATGACCTTGAACAAGTTACTTAATCTCTCTGGCAAACAGCTTCCTCGGTTGGGACAACTTCTAAATTTATGTCCAATATGACAGTTCTAGTAAATGTGTATTAACAAATAAACAACTTGACACTGACTGTACATTAAGGTAATTGTTTATGAAGGTCTCCCAGAGCCTTTGTTCAAAGAATGATAATGGTGCACTTGCAACAATGTCTATATTCCCCATACCAAGCAAATAGATTTCAATCTGTCAATAACAGAGCATTATTTTACCAGAAAGCTAAGAATGAGGCAGAACCTGACAATCAGTCGACAGTGTGAGAGATGTCAAAGCCAGACCCCAATACAGTCTAGAACATTCTAACATAGCACGTAAGTGACTAAAGCAACTAAATTTTACTCTGAAATGTAATGCATCATATTGAAAAATTTCTGCACGCATTTCCCCATTCACTGGAAGTGAGTAGAAACCTTACTTTCAAAAAACGAAAGATTTAAGCCGGCCGTGGTGGTGCACGCTTGTAATCCCAGTACTTGAGAGGCTGAGACAGGAGGATCACAGGTTCATGGCCAGCCTCAACTACTTAGTGAGGCCCTCCGCAACTTACTGAGACCCTGTTTCAAAATAAAGATAAAAAATAGGGCTGGGGGTGTAGCTCAGAGATAGAATGTCCCTGGGTTCAATCCCCAGTACTGAAAAAAAAAATGAAAGATTTAAATGGGATGCCATCACTGGGTACTCTGTACAGAAACTTAAACTTGAATCAAAAGGTAGCTCATATTTCTTTAACATGACAAAGACAAAGAAAGAAAGTGTACAAACTTTACAGATGAAAATTCTCTTGGTTTAGCAACTATGTTGCTTCAGAGTTGCTGAGCTCTCCTAACATAAAATGCATTGAATTTCTGTTTGTAAGACCACGATTCCCAAGAAAGCACCACAGATCATCACTATTACTTTGATTTGGGGATCCTTAGGTCTCATGTGCCATGACCACACTGAAAGAGTTGAACAAAAAGCACATACACTCTTAAGAAACTTATACAATATGATTCTGATGTGAATTTAAATGGTTACTAAGCATCGCATCATTCCTTTTGGGTCACCATTATTGGACAACAACCTTAGGAGTCAGAAAATCCAGGCTAAGGAAGACTATCAGCAGGTGAAGATACCACAAGAGAAATGCAATTTCATTTTAAAAATATCAATAAAACATTTTGGTTTACAATTAACGATAAGCTATGAAAACCATGCTAGGTCTTTTAAGTTAATGGTGACTATGTGCCTAAAGGTTGTATTTCTTTACCAAAGGAAGATCTGCCAACTCCATTATTTGGGAGGCTTACAATGGATATATACTAGAATTATGCTGAAAAATACCTTCATACTACTGACAACACTTTCAAATACCATCCAAGCAGCACACAAAACTCATGGATCTCATTTAATTGCAAGAACAATAGTACTGATACTTCTATAAATTACCTATTTGCCTTCTTGGTTAATACCAGTAAATTATGTTAGTATTACATAATATTAAAAGTTAATATAGTATTAGAACCACACATTATAAAAGCCAACTGGGGCCCGGCGTGGTGGCGCCCGCTTGTAATCCCAGTACTTGGGAGGCTGAGACAGAATGATCACAGGTTTGTGGCCAATCTCAGCTACTTTGTGAGGCCCTCCATAACTTAGTGACACCCTGTTTCAAAATAAAGAATAAAAAATAGGGCTGGGGGTATAGCTTGGAGGTAGAATGCCCCTTGGTTCAATCCCCAGTAGCACCAAAAAAAAAATGCCAATTGGGGAAAGTATAATAACTTAGAATTCTATTCCTTTTCTCTTTCAAAGAGAAGATCTAAAAGCTGTATTTGTGGAAATTTTTATACTTATGACTATACTAAAAAAGAAATCATAAGAAGAATAGAAAAAATAGCTTTCAGTGTTTCTTCTTTTGCTAACCAGTATTTAAATTATAACCTATTAACCCAGCAGGGACATACATATATATATATATGTGCGTGTGTGTGTGTATATATATATGTACATATATACCATATATATGTATATATATGTATGTCCTTGCTATCTATCTATCTATCTATCTATCTATATATATATATATGTATCTCCACATTTTTTAAATATATTAAATTGCCACTTCTGCTTGGGCAAAAAAGCACATATATTCATTCATCTACCCAGCAGTTACTGCATGCTTAGCTTGTGTTAGGTCATTTGATAGACATTAGAGATACAAAGTCAACAAGCTGGACCATCTCTTCACCTTCATGAAACTTATATTTTAAGATAAAAAACTGTAGACAAAACTCTTTATTCATTTGTATTTACCTTTGCTTGCATTTGTGCACTCCCAGAGAAAGTTCTCTCCATCAAATTCTATGAAAAGATACATTATTTAGCCTCCTGGAGCCTGTTTCCTTATCTCTACGGATATAAGCAATATTGCACACTTTGCCCTTTTATAGATCTATTGTGAGGTTCAATCCAGAGCTGTGCTGTTCAATGGAACTTTCCGAGGTGACAGTAATGTTCTACAATCTTCTCTGTCCAATGTGGTGACCATGAGCCACATGTGACTGTGTAGCACTTAAAATAGGGCAAGTGCAAGGAAGAAAGGAAATTTTAAATTTAAATTAATTTTTAATTAATTTTATTAACTACAATTTAAAGAGCTGCACATGGCTAGGACATGGCATAGTAGGCAGCACACTCTACAATAACAGCCACATGGCTGGGATTATTACTTAGTAAAATGAACCACCCAAGTAAATGTCTCCAGCCAATGAGACGAGCAGAGTAAATAGCAGGAAAGCGGCAGTCATTCAATGACAAACTGGCACATTGGTACAACCTGCATCCTTAGCTAAATGAAGATTCAGTTCTGCTGTCACTAAGCTAATGCTCTGATATATTCTTTCTGAGGCTACAGGAACAAAGTGTTATGAACATTCAGAAGTAAGAAAGGGCTCAAGGAATGTTGGTTAAATGAATACATGAACTCCTTAAGGGAGATGACAGCACAGACAGAAATTTCTCACCAAAGCCCCTACATTACCTGTGATAAGGAAGCCTTAGAAATTCATGGCACCATTATCGTTGACTTGACATATATGGGCCTCTTCAAAATAATGCGAAGTGCCGCTTTCAGGCGGAGCTGGATGTGTAGTGGTGAGCCTAGCTATCTTCCAAAGTGTAACTTTCACCCAAAAGCAAATGAGTACAGAGCCATTTGAATGCAAATTAAAATTACAAGGAAACACTCAATATAGCTAATAAGGCATGAAAAAGAACAGATTTAAAAATTTTTTTCACTGATTGAGGACTATGATGGTTTTTTTTTACTCTATTTTAACACTAGTATCAAAAATTATTCCTTCCATGTAGTATTTTCCATGGCTTCTCTTATACTTTATTTACATATGTCTTTTAACAGAAATGTTTCACTATAGAAATGAAAAATATAAAAGGGTTGGCTTTTTATCAAGGTCTTTAACCTCAATTTATTTCTATCCTCCTAATAATATGCAGCAAAACCTAATAAGAATATCATCTAAAATAATATGTCAAAGGGAAATATGTTTAAAAGCCTCAGAACTCTTAAAATGACACTTTAGCACATGTACTTATTTTCAATGCAGCAAAAAAAAAAGATTTGTTTGAACTAAATACAAATCTTTCTTCAGATGTGGTTCATTTTCAAGTACTATAATTGATAGCAACAGAGACAATTATGAGGGTACTAATTTAAGAGGACTTGAGGTTATGGGCTGATAGTCAAAAAAGTAGAACCTTAAAAATAAAAGATAAGTTGTTAAAGAAAAATCACTATTCAAGTACTGAACTTCCAAATAACTTAAAGAAATCTGTAAGGGCAATCTTGGCTAAAAATAACTATAGTTAGAATTCATCTATGCACATATATATTTATATATGTTTATATATGTATATAATATGTATATATGTATATGAATATATATGGAATGTTTCTACATGTATAGTGCTTCAAAAATGCATTCTAGAATGTATATCAATGATGTACTTTTTATGGAGAATAAATGTTAAAAATTTTCAAGAACAAATCTAATTATATGGCAATCATCTCTTATGCCATGCCTGGCTTATTCACTCAGCCTATTCCTGCCATTGTCATTAGAATAAATCCAGTAAATACCTTTCTCATTTAGATTTATAAGAGCCAACCAATTGGGGGGGTCCAAAACTTAAAATGACAGATGAGGCATAATTAAAAGAAAAATATTGCATATTCTTCATTTTGTACATTTTTATAGTTGGCTTTTGGGGATTATAGCAAAAAACAGTTTACCCTAAACTAGTTTTCTCATTTTACTCAGTATAAATCTGAACTAGTTTCCTTATGGTTATCTGGGATAACAGAATACCAACCTATCTTAAAGAGAGTCTCAATAATTTGGAAGCCAACATTTTATGAGCAAAAACATCACAGAGAAAATGCAGTGTGAGATGGATTATAAAGCTGAGCGCATTCTGTTGAGAGTTCTCCTGCCTCCAAACAGCCATCACCAGTGTCCCACAACGAAGACAAGGAAGAATTACACGTGTGTTCTAAAGAGGATCTTACTGGGAAAACAGTGTCTAACCCCTGAAAAAGTGTAACATCCCTCCCTGGGGAAGGGTGCTTTGTTGCACACCTACTAAGTGAGAAGCACAAAGAATACAAAAAGAAATGACATGGTCCAGAACCCCAACATGTCTGTGGTTTAGCACAAAAATCTCACAAGTGAATTCATGAGAAGAACAGGGTCCTAAGTGTTTCTGATAAGAGATGTAACCAGTTCCATGACAACAGAGGAACAGTTCCATGACAAACTGAGAGGCTTCTGGAGGCGACACCTGCGCTGAAGACAGAGGAGGTGACATTTGAAGAAGTGCCTCCAAGGCAGTGACCATGGAAGAGCATCTCAGGTGAAGGAAACAATATGGGTAAACGCAGAAACAATGCAAGCTGCTCTCAAGAGATGCTGAATCATGAAATAGTGAGTACCAAATCTTTAAATGCAATCTGCTATATAATGGTATCTGCTAAGTAGTAAGATGTGGTGGCCTTCTTTT
This sequence comes from Glis glis, assembly GCA_004027185.1. Classification (NCBI taxonomy): domain Eukaryota; kingdom Metazoa; phylum Chordata; class Mammalia; order Rodentia; family Gliridae; genus Glis; species Glis glis. The sequence continues at coordinate 17,132 of PVJS01027146.1, read as the reverse complement.
ATTATCCTTTGTAGAATGGTTAAAGAGAATTTGGAAAAGTAATGCCCTACTGAAGAGACTATAATTATACAAGTATAAGTAAATGTTTTTTAAATAAAACTATTACTTCCTATAGAATGTAACAAGATCAATATATAGTAGAATTTTTTTAATTTTAAAAGGAGGGAAAGAAAGAAGGGAAGGAGAGAGGGAGGGAGGATGGGAGAAGGGAAAACAGAAGGAGAGAGGAAGAGAAAAAGAAGGGAAGAGAAAAGAGGACACAAGAAAGTAAGAATAGAGAAGAAAGAAAAAACAGAAAAGGAAAAAAAGGAAATGAGAGAAAAGGAGGAGAAAGGAAAAGGGAAAGAGAGGGGGAAAGAGATGGGAAAGGAAGAAAAAAAGAAGTGAACAGAAAGAAAAACACAAACCAATAAGAACTTACTAAGTAAAAATTAAGGTAGTGATGGTAAGAGAATGAAGAAGGGAATGATGGGACAAACTATTCAACTGTTTGGGGAGAGAAAGTATCAGAAAGAAAGAAAGAAATCCAGGCTAACTCCAAGACTTCAGCCTGACTGACTTTAAAATGGAAATATGGGAGAAAGGAGGCAAAAGACATTGTTTGGGGGAACTTCTTCACCTCTGCTGCCTCTGAGGTGGCGGGGAAGTATCAAGGTGCAGGGACCCATCAGCTGGAAAAGCAGGTCTCAGAAAAACGCATCCTTTATTATATGATTCCCAGATACACTAGTGGACACATGAAAGATTCCGGGTGTTCTTTAATCTAACATCAGCAGGCCGTGTAAATATTAAAGGAAAACGCAGACAGGTGGACCGTGTGGATTCCCAAGCTCCTCAGTGCGCCCACTTGTGTCCCACTTTCAGAATCCGGTGAAATCATCCAGCTCCGAGCACAGCAGAGGTGCACAGCACACTCAAATTAGACAGTGCATGGCATTCTGATTTGTTCTCTGCCTCCACACCCATCCCTGCTCTTAACAGAGGCAGAGGAAAGAACTTTAATTATACAGCCTTGGAGAACGCAAATGGGGTCTGAGTGCATCTTCTTAACATTTAATCTTCACAGAAAAACCAACCTAAAGTGTGCTTAGTAACTAGAGGAGAAGACAACTCCCAGACCGTCTATTATATCATAACTTCCTAAAGCAAAATCCTCTAAATAAGGGGAATATGAAATAAATCAAACACATGCACGAAATATCCCTTAATTGGGAAATAAAACATTGCATTCTTAATGGAGTTACTCAAAATCCACTCCTACTCTATCAGAACTAGTTTCTGTAGCAAAAGTGCCAGTGAAAATGGATCATGGTAATGAACAAAAGAAGACAAATCAACACATTTAATTTTCTCTCTTGTGATTTCAATTATAAGCCTAGTAAATTCTAGGAAGGTAGTATCAGACTACATGAATTAGAGAAGAGATAACCTCAGAGAAATCACAAAGGTCTTCACACTGAACATGATTCAGACTATGCTTCAAATGGCTTTCTATTTACAGTAAAACCAGTCTCATATCCAGGCAGGTTGTATATCACAGTGGTTGTAAAGACAGGGTTCTGGAGCCCATCTACCCTGGTTTATATCATACCTGCCCTGGTTATGCAATTCTGTGACCTTGGCCAGCTTACTTTAATCCCTCTATGCCTGATTCTTCTTCTTTAAAAATGGACATAATGGTAGTATCTACCTCAAGGGTTTTTATGAAGATGAGCCGATTAACACAATGTAAAGAACTTACAGCCACATAGACATAGAAGAAACCCCTAATAAATGTTGTCTATTATTAGATGTAAAACCAAAATTGGGAAAAATTAGAAGATATGTGTGATTTTTATTATGTAAACTAAAAAATAAAGATGGATCAGATTAAAAGTATTACTGAAAAATAAACTTTACATTTGACTTTCAGTTAAAATTAAATAAGGATTTGTCTGATATTCTGAAAATGCAGGACGTTTACTCCAAACTTTAGAATCAAAGCACAAAAAAAATTCTATGGTCTAATGATTCTCAGAACTAGACTCCACAAAGGAATCAGAAAATGAAAGGGAACTGCTCGCTCTCTCGCTCTCTCTCTCTCTCTCTCTCTCTCTCTCTCTCTTTCTCTCTCTCTCTCTCTCTCTCTCTCTGCAAACTTCCCTGGGGTCGGTGCACCACTTGTGGATCCATGTTTCCAACAGCTGCAAGTAGGTTGTAATTACAATGACCCAAGAAATAAAAGGCACTGAATAATCTGCTGACTTGATATGGTTAGCAGAACAGGCCATTTGAGAGATAATACTTTTATTAAGAGTTGAATAATGCTAAATTTGATTGGTTGCACTGATAATCCTGATTTTTTTTCTTCTAAACATTCTGCCTGGAGAAAAACACTGATGTTCTAGAAAATGATATGTGTTCTTTAAATGATATCAATAAACCAGCATTCAGAGAGGGACTGATAGTTATCACACCAAAACTGATGGAACAGAGCCAAATGGAGATTTAACTGTCATGCAGGTAAAGGGATTAGTTAAGATGGTCAAACTACTCCTCCCCGGGTGGCTACATTATCCAGTTCGGCCATCTCCACTGATGAAAATAACCTGGCAAATGCCATAACTTTGCTTTGCTTTATGGCCTTGGGGTGAGCATATGTTTTATTTTGCACACTTTATTACTTGTTAAAGAGACACAGTCCTGAAAATAGGCATGGGTTCATATGCCAAACATTCTGTACTCGATGGACAGTCTGAATTGATTAAAGTCTCATTCACCAGTTTTTCTAAAGTACAACTATCCTCAACTCAGAAAAACAAAGAAACAGAACCTGCTAAGATCTACAACTTCCCTCGAATTCCAGATCAAAGAAAACTCCAAGGCAAAAAATAAATATTTGGAAGTAAAATTCAAGACAAGTCAAAATAAACCACAATGAGACTAATGTTCCCTGAATTTTTTTTTTCAGACCAAATTGTAATCCCCTGCTCAAATGAATGTACAGGATCTACAAAGCACACACAGTTAAATATGTTGAAAATAAAATACAAAGGATGACTTCCTATCTCTAAAATCTATTCTTCCTGTTTCTAACATGACATATTGTACAAGTCTGATAAAAAAAATATTTACAAAACAGAAATGCATCTCTCCTAGTTCAAACATAAGATAGTTTTTGGTAAGTTAATAATGCAATTCTTCTATTAACCTTAGAATTTCATTAAGGGCCACAATGAATGTAATTGCTAGAATCCAGTAGCTACCTTCTTAAGAGTCCTGAATAAAGCAGAATAATATGAAAAAAGGTTTACTAATATGGGTAGGCAACACATACGCCATGAGCATTTACAAACTTGGGATAGTGTAAACACTTTCCCGTGGGAAGCACAACTTGACAGGCCTCCTACTTTTATAACCTGATCTGAGGCCTAAAAGCTCCCCCATAAAGATGATGCAAACGCCCTAATGCACAGCACATTAAGCCCTAATGAAACAGCCAAGTCCGCGTTGTTAATGCAAGCCTCCATTCAGAGATGGTTTAAATATAAGCATAATAAAGCAGATTAAAAAGAAAGAGGCTATAATTACTTTTTTAAGAACTCAATCTCTTGTCCTATTATTGGTCTACATGTGAGCCTCAAAGGCTGAATACAGATAGTAAAAGTTACATGAAGGGCTTACCAATCATGCCATATCCATTATTTTTTAATGTATGCTTAACAATTGATAAAAAAAAACTGGGAAACTATCATCCTGGTCAAATCAATTAGCTCTGAGCTACCCACTGTATCTTTTCTTGTTCTTCATGGTAAAGAATTGACACTTTTTTTTCATTTCAGGGCTGGGCATGTTACCTCAAGGTGTGGGGAGACTCTCATGAATTCCAAAGACTAAGAAAAGAGTCTTGGTTTTATGGTGGCTATTTAAGGTAACCTGCATTATCCTTCTGGGTCTCCAGGTAATATGCAGCACAATGAAACACTGTGGACACTGTTTTCACAAAACTATATATCTTTCACAGTTATTTGTGATACAATTTCATCAGAAGTGGATATTATAAGTATAATTTGGATATTATCTAAATTATAATTATTCCTCCAAATATTGATATAAAAATTTGATACATGAATTTATAACATATATTCAAATCTTGGGATTAATTTAAATGACTTCTTTTTCCCAATTGTGTATCTCATGTTTGCACTCAAGTCAGTTCAAATTATCTAAAACCATCCATGTCAAACCAAAATATAGATCAAAGCCACAGAGTTCTCGAAGGCCTTTACTTCTGGCTTCTGTTCCTTTTTTCTTGGCCTAAAATGTCATAAATCTATCATTAACTACCAACTGTTCTGAAGGTTTAAAAAAGCAAGTTTAATTGAAGAAGATTAATGAATTGTTCGTCTTTCCTTCAACTAGCTTAAATTACAGATTTATATAAATAATTTCTGGAATTGAATGATTATTTGTCTGTAACACAGATGTTTACCAGCATCTTTTTATCAGAATACATGCAAGCCATTAACTATACATATATATGTATACATATATATGTATATATGTATTTCTGACAAAAAAAACTGCATTAAAGAAATTGTATTGTCAGCATTTTCTCTCTCACAGCTTTTAGTCTCCACCATAGTTCAAATGCCAAAGAAAGAACCTGTCAAAGGGCATTTCAGCAGCACAAGCACGTGTGGGCAAAAAGTAGGATATCGGATGCACTTTTATTATGGAGTTCACAGAGAAGCTGTTCAATATTTATTTCAGCATAAAAATACTAAATAGTTACTTCTCTTCGGACATGCTTTTGCATCTGTATCTGATGTATATGCAAAGTGTCCAAAATCAGCATTTAACCTACTAATATATTTAGTGTTCCCTTCATAAATTCAAGTCAACTTTCTTTAAACTCGCTACAAAACCCAATCATTTCTTTGAAATAATCACCCACTTTTCCCAGGGATTGCTTTGTTTCTATTTGTAGCAATATTAGTTCTAATTGAAAAAAATACTTGATCTAAACAAGATTATCTACTTGCATGCTATTTCCTACTACGTTTTGTCTTCTTTACTGTGTGTGCAAGGATTTAGTAGACAGCCCAGTCTAGGATCAGCTGTTTTATTTCTAGTTCTATTAGTTCAAACTCAGATAGCTCACACATCTGTTTTATTTCTTAAATCACTGCCCAGGAAAAAGTGTTCTACCCAAACATAAACTTTACTATAAATAACTAAGAACCTAACAAATAACTGTTTGGGGGAAATGGAAGTGTGTTTAAAACTCTGAATTCTTCCAAACTATAGGCCTTAGTAATCTTCATTTTAGAGCCTTCCTGACAGCAGAGATCAGCTTCCCTCAGAAGTTGTCCCCAGAGTGAACAATCTGAAACTCCTGCCGGAAATCCAGGTATTAACATCATATTGCTTGCTAATTATAAAACACCGTTGCACATACTGACATTATTCACTTCCAACCCTTTTATCTAAAACACGTATTTGCTTTCCAATCATAGTTTGACAGCAGAGTGTATCTGACATAAGACAGTGAAATGATCTTTAATAAGACAGCAGTTCAAAGCATGTAGCTTTCATGCATAATAACTATGTTGGCTTAATTTGCTGCTCCACGGAAATAATTCTATTTGTGGAAATTCACAAAGTAAGATGGAATTTTTAGAGAGCTTTACCAAAGATGAAACTGATTTTTTAAGAGTTCTTCTTCATCTATCTCTTAAAGCAGTGAGGATTGCCACTCAGACATTTAAAGGACTAGGAATTTTTTCCTCTGATTCTTCTTGAAATTATTGCAAACTATTCTCAGTACCTGTTATTTGTAACCCCTGTGCCTGTCTTTCTTAATTGGTATTAGGTCAATAGAGAAGTCTAAAGCAAATGTGCTATGGCCATTAAGTTGATAAAAAAGACTGCTATTTCAAGGGATTTAGTAGGTCAAATAAGTGTGATGTGATCGCATTAGTTCTCTGTTATTTCTTCTAATCATTCCTAAAGAAGGTTAATATGAAACCTAATATGTTTTGAAATCCCTGTCACCTAATAATACAAGAAAAGTCAACCATACTCTACAAATAATAAGTCATACTCTTTCTCTAGCTGACCACGAGTTTCAACTATGCTAAAATTGCTAAAGTTAAATGAATACATTTCCTTTCCTTTGACTCAGTTCCGTGTTTCATTCTATTGAAAATGGTAACAATTTTGTTTTTCATTTCACATATGCCATAAACTAAAGACAGAAAAGTAGATCAAAAAGGTATGCTGGTTTTAATAAAAGTATAAATCTAAGTCATCACTAAATGCTTTCATAAATTATTACCATTTTCCTTAAATGCAGAAAGGAATGCTTTATTGGCCTGTGCCAAGGTCATTCTGGTGTCCCTAGTACTTACAATCACACTGACTTCTTTGTAATCAATGTAAAATGTGATTTCCAAATTTTCATTTGCAATCATTTTGCTTTTTCAGGAGTATATTCCTGCGACCATCAACATGACCCAAGTCTAGTCAGGCTGACTAGGATCAAGTCCTAATGCAAGATACAGGAAAGAACTTCACAGGGGAAAGATTATAGCAGAAGCCTTATAATCTGAAACTGAAATAAGGCATGAACTGCCATGTACAACCATGAAGATTAGTGCCATTTGGGAAAGACTATGAAAACATCCAATTACCATGAACTGTGTCCAGAAATATGAAGCTGAGCTAATTCTATGAAAAAACTTTCCCCAACCTAATAAAAATGGGAAGATTTTTTTTTCATGAGGAGAGGCTAAAGACAACTCTAATATACTTTTGCTGGGTGTAGACATGGAGGGCATCCATCTTTTCTGCTGGATCTACAAAGCTACCCATCTAGTATTGAGACCTTGCTTTTAACATGCAAATGAGAATTCACGCTTCATTATTGATAGCTTTCTCTGTACAAAAGGATCACAATATAAAGCACAAACCTGTACATCATAGGTCCCATTTAGTAAAACAGGCCTTGAAGAATTGATGTCCTGCAGCACACCAGAAAGCACAGAACGGTTGACCTTCTGGAAGTCTTTGGAATGGCTGAACTGCACCATATTATGAAGGGCCAAGATTTTGCTGTCCAGCTCAGCATCCTGCCTGGTGCGGTTATGCAGTCCTAAGTGATACTTTCGGAAGTGCTTGATCAGATCTGTGGGGTCATTGCCATAGTAACCATATCCACAGATATTGCATTTAAAGTCCTGAAGCTCTGGAGACAGAGGTGCCGGGTCTGGGTTGTCATTCACCAGTAAATCAGTTTTGGATTTATTCAGTCTTACACCCCCATCTGAAGGCACTTGTGGGTTTTTTGAGGCCACTGAAACTGGGCTTAAACCTTGACAATCGGCTTGACCACTCTGAGCTTGCCCTGTTTCCTCGGTAGCCTTTGGTGACATCTTATGATCTTCCTTTGTCTCCAACGAGTCCCCTGATGGGGTGCAGGCCATATCTTGAGGGTCATCTGCCTCTGCTCTTTGAGGAGACTTCAAGGGCTCACAGACTCCCCCAGCAGCTGGAGATGAGAAAGCCAACATATTTCTGTCTGTCACCTCATCATGCGGAAAGGAGGGAAGGTTTCCTCCCTTACTGGGGCTTTCATAATTGAAGCCAGCCTTCTCGCTCAGGACTGAACTTTTCAAGTCCTTCTTACTGCTAGAAGATGGATCTTGGACATGCAAGCTATGTTCCTCCTTGTTATTTAGTTCTGCAGCGTCACTCTGATCCGTATTTTCTGACATCTGATCTGCAGAAAATTCTTTGTTCTTCCCAGATACCTTGCTTTCTGTACCTATGGGCTCCAGGGTCTGGCCCTCGCCGTCACTAGCAACGTTTCTCAGAGGGGGGTTCTTTTTCCGGACCATATCTGTGAAAATACAGGGAAAAGGCAGACGCTGGGTTATTTGAAAGTTACAGACACCTAATCAAATCTATAAGAGTTTACTTATTCTATTCAAGGTTTTCTAAGGCGCATAATAAAATACTTCAGAAAAATCCGTCTTAAAAATAGCAAAAGCCTAAGAATAAAGCAAACAGATTACATTTAGAATTTTTTTGTCACAGAGACTCATTTATTATTTAAAACTGTTTTGTGAAGATTGAAGGACTCCCTATTATTACTGGCACTATCCTTCCTATTTTTCTTTCCTACCAATTGTATTTTGGCCCAATTTCTTCTTTTTAATACTTTTATTGGTGCATTCTAGTCTCACATCATAATGCAGTTCAGAGTGATAGTGACATACATGCACACAGCACTTGGTGAGCCTCCCCCCGGCTCCCTCCCTGTACCCTCCCTTCCCTGTCCGATTTCTTTCTTCAGTTATAGTCAATGATATAAACACACTATATATTTATATATTATAGACTATATATAATATATATGTATGTAGGTTGTGTTTATAGAACATATATATACATGCTTATGTTTGTAGACTACATATTACACGTTTATTTGAAGGATAAATATCTGTATATATAAACATCATAAGCTGGAATTTAATACTGTTACATTGTGCAACCAAGATACAAATAAAGTTTCAAACAAAATATCCTCAGAGTAAAAACGACAGAAACAGCCATGTTATAAACAAAGTGAAAACTGCCCTATTACTTCCAGGAATTTAGGGATAACGAATGCTTCCTCTCTGACCTAGCAACAAATTGCTTTAAGACACATTTGGATCTTTCCTGAAAGAGAGAAGGAGGTCCTGGTATGTACCACAGTCGTCAGGTCAGGTTTCACCAGGAATCTCTCCTATATGACAGGGAATCAAACTAAGTCCCAGGATGCTATGCACACCTGGAGAAAACTGTACCCGGAGCAGCACACTGGAACTGACCAGAGAAAAACACGTTGAACCAATGACATTGTCGTTTTTGTAGATGAATGGCAAAGTCTTAGCAGTTTTCTATGGTTTTCCTTCACATGCCAGCTCAACAGTGCCTTTTTAAAGTTAGTGGCATCAGTGACTAAGGCCAAAACTAGACTGCTGTCACAAATTCTTTTACAGGAGTCTAATGAATCAGAACTCTAAGGATAGAGAGAAGTAAGAAATAATTTGTGCCATGTCACCTGAAGAACATGCTACCAAAAGGAGAGCCGAGGACCGGGTTCCACGGCCCATGTTTCTTAAGCTCTCGGCTAAAACACTGTCAAGAGCTGTCCAAGTCATCGCCCCAATGTCTCCTGGAAAATTCCACCTGTGACTTTCTAATAAAACAAGCCTTCTCTAGTAGCCGCCTCTGCTGCAAGGACCAATTTAACAGAGTTAGTTACACCACGATGATCTAAAATATGCTGGGAAAATCCAAATTAATAACATGGTTAAGCTGTTTTTGTCTATAATTTCACACAAGTACTGAGGAGCCACACTGGCTTGGGATGGACGGGTGTACGTTTGTTTCTGAAAGGCTGGTCAAGCAAAATTTTTATAATATGAATCACCGAACAAGGATAATGCACTCGTTGTATGAGGAATCCTTTACAAGGTAAAAATTAGCTTAGTGAATAGTATCAAAAATAAACAACTGTACTTGAAAAAGTACACTGTTCTTCTTATACACCAATAATGTCGTTTTTCAAATATCCATAGAATCTCCTTCTTGGAACCAAAAAACAAACTGTAGGATGAAGAACGAAGTTTCAAGAGAAAGTAATGTTCCTGAGGCAAGTCAACCTGCAGGCTTCCCGTGTGTGTGTGGGGGGGTGTTCCTCAGCTTGGTGTCACCCCCTTAGGGCCTAAAATTAAAGAAGGTAGGGAACCTCTGTGACAAAAGCAAACACTGGTTGACTGTGGTTCTCTAATTTTTGCATTTCAATGTCTTATTTGTTGCCAGCCAAGTTTTACGGGACCTCTCTTCTTCTGTCAGAAGTGACTGAAGGGGGACTCCTAACAACACATGAAAGATTAGAGGGCAATTTTAATGGTAGCCAATAAAGGGATAAATTAACTGGGTGGAAAAAAGGAATAAAAAGGAAGCTTAAGAAATTAATTATCATTTAAACTGTAAGTTTAGGCATGGCATAGTTTTGAGCTAGATATAGTCCCAGCTATTGGGGAGGCTGAGGTGGGAGAGGGTCCCTTGAGATGAGGAACTCAAGACCAGCCTGAGACACATAGCTAGACCCATGTTTAAACACACACACACACACACACACACACACACACACACAGTCTACATAAAGCAACATTCTAGGTCACAGAGTATAAAGCATTCCTACATATAAAAATGTGTTGGTTTGGTACAGCACCTCTGGGCTTTCCCTCTAGAATTCCATAGTTGTTTGTTTCTTCCATTTTACACCATGTCTTTAGTATCTATTACAATATAATCTTTCCATGGGCAAATGCTGAATAACTGTATCATTTGTGTTTTAACATTTTCTACTTGATATGACTAAAATCTAACAATGACTCACCTAAATAAATGAATAAGGTTTCACCAAAAAAGTTTTTAAAAAGCCTATACAAAAGGCAGAATGACTGAAGAAATGAGGAAGAAAAAAGAATCCAATTCATTAAGGGTATCCTTCCATTCAAATGAAGAGAAAATGGTTTGTGCCCATATATTAATGTCAAGGTGACTGGGAAAATGGCAACCTTTTAAATAGCCAGAGAATTGAGATGAACTACTTTAAAGTGACTAGATCTAAATATGTTCATATTGCAAAAATTAGTTTTCAGAACAAAGAAAAGTTTAAGATCTTGATGATTTATTGCTATCATGAAGAGATATAATGGGCCAAATTTTAAAAACTACTCACCCAGCATCTTTAGTGCCTTAGAGAAAATGTGATTTAATTAAATTATCGTCTTTCCAAATTTCAGTTCCTTCTTCTACCCAAGAACAGACCTTTCGAACGCACATGACTCACTGACTCCTTATGCTGAATAGAGCCCTTAATAATATACGTTGCAAAGAATGCTAAACTGCTGAAACTTCAAAGAAGTATCAGAAAGGTCATTTGGGTTTTTTGTGCTGTGGGGGCAGGGGCATGCTCTTTTTAGTTGCTGTTTTTTTTTTTAAATCGTGGTTAATTTAGTTGACTATACTTTGAAGTAGTTATAGAAAAAAAATTTTTACTGGAACTGTATCATCATAATTTTTCAGAGTGACATATTATGTAAATATGAGCGCATTCCCAATACTTCTAAGTGGAAGAAACTCCCCTAGCAAGTCATAAGTTAGATACCGTTCAGGCGAGAGCCACCCTCCAGTTATTATCTCTAAGACAAATAACAGATTGCACGATGTTTTCCTGTGTGCCAAGAACTTTTCCAGTTAACATTTTCACTTGAAAAAATAGATCACATACTTGTAAAATCATACCCAGCATTGACTTCATAAGGCATGTGGCTTTAGAGCGCTTTTTACAATTATTAACTCTATTAGTCAACTAGCAGGAAGCTAATGCAATGGTCTTAGAAGATGCTCGGAGAACACAGAAGACATTTTGAGAGCTGATCTGTACATCTGCAAAACAAAGCAAAAAAAATTTTTCCTTCCTAAATGATGGAAATGTACTTTAATGTATCACACCTAAAATAGAGTAATAGGCCAGAACTGTGGGCTGCTTGAAAAATATCTGATAAAAGCCTGAGCAGACCTGGAGCAGGATCCTCGCCTCCCCTGGGTTTTAATAAAGCAGCAGGGGGAGGAAGATGATATGAAAGATCACAGGACAAGGAGTCGTTTTCACAACAGACTCTGATGTTGGAGGAATTATTGGACCTCAAAGCCCCCTCAACCCTCAGGACTGTGATACTTACCTACCCTGGGGTGGGGGAGATCTGAATTTGTAAACACAAGCACTGGCTTATATAGGGAAAATTTAAAAGCAATTAAAATACATAATCACAACAATGAATCTTAGTCATCAGTTTGGAAAATTCTATTTTTAACTTTATCATTCTTTTCAACGTTCTATTTAAACTTTACCATAGCAACATGCCTCATTCAAACTACAAAAAGAACAAAGTTCAAAATGCCAGTTGAAGTAGGTTCACTATAAACAGCCATTTTGAATAATGGGGCTGAAACTGACCTGAACAGAGAGGGGTGGAGGAAGTACAAGGCTCAAAATTGCTCATGTAAGTCCTCTATGTAAATGTGAGTTAAGAAACTGACCTCTGGGGTAGCAGTTAGCATTGTCTACATTTACATCCTTTTCCATGCGCATGAACACTTGAGGGCTCCTTAAACAGCCCATAGGATGTGACTGCCAAGATAGCCAAACCAGTTACAAATATGTTGAGCTTCCTAAAATACTCTATTTTCAGTCCTATGATATAAGATATCCCACTGGGAAACTCATAAGTATCTACTCTGAAGTAACGATATTTCCCTCTAAATTAAAACTTAAATCTCAAAGCTTGCTTTGCTTTCTTAGAAAAAGTTTACTATTATTAAGAAACAATAGGAAGCCCAGTGTGGTGGCCTGTGCCTAGAAATCCTACTACTTGGGACGCTGAGACAGAAGGATCACAAGTTCACAGCCAGCCTCAGCAACTTAGGAAGGCCCTCTGCAACTTAGGGAGACCCTGTTTCAAAATTAAAAATGTAAAATAAAATAAGGCTGGGGGTGTGGCTCAGAGACAGAATCCCCCTGGGTTCAATCCCCAGTATCACACACACACAAAAAAAGGATAATGCACTATGTGTACACTGAGGTATCACTTAGATTTATGCAGTCGAAATAATCAGAATTCGAGCTTAAAATATAATTTTGGTAATTATTGATCTCACTGATTAAAATGGTTAAATATATAAGAAAAACATCTTCTGTAGGATATTGAATCATGTTCTCAGGGTGGTACTTTCAAAGTAAAAGGAATTTGAGTTTTCTATTATTATCTAGATATTATAAATTGGCCCACTAATGATTTAGTTATATTTCATGTATCTTTCTTTATACACACTTAAATATATATGTAAGCATATATAAACATAGTCTATATGTATACATATGTATATATGTAAATAAATCTATACATGCACACATAATTTATGAAATAGTCTTACTCCAAATAACCTTGAAATAGATAATCAAATAAATTATTTGATCAAAGAAACTATCACAGAAATAAAGGAAACAGACCACATATCTACCCAATGAAGGTGAATACTGAGATTTATTTCCATTAGACAAGGAAGTCCTTGAAGGTAAAAAGATGCAAATTCTATACATTCTTGACAGCATCTTGACCTTCAACAAAGTATAGAATGACAACCTAAGTAGGAAGAATGGTATGGAAATCCTGTGTCCAGTTTCTGATCTGATTCAAATCACCTGCTGATGTGATCATGGGCAAGTCCCTCCTGGTCTCTAAGCCTCTGCGCTTATCTGTATAATGAAGGAATTAGAATACATTATTTCTAAATTCCCCCTGACTCTGCGACTGTATAGTGGTTCTTTTTTTTTGTTTTGTTTTGTTTTGTTTTTTTTGCGGTACCGGGGATTGAACGCAGGGGCGTTCTACCTCCGCGCTACGCCCCCGGCCCTATTTTTTATGCTTTATTTTGAAACCGGGTCTCACAAAGTTGCGGAGGGCCTCACTAAGGAGAGAGAGAGAGAGAGAGAGAAAGATAGGGGAGAGAGAGCGAGAGCTGAGGCTGGCCGCGAACCCGGATCCTCCGGTCTCCGCCTCCCAAAGTACTGGGATTACAAGCATGCGCCACCACGCCCGGCTGTATAGTGGTTCTTGTTAATTGCACTTCAGTTTTACCTTAGAAAACCTTTGCCCAATTTTGTTAAAAGATGATAAATATTAAACCACCAGCCACTAAAGGTGGCCTAAATACCTCTGATGCCTACCATCCACTCAGTTATTCATTTCCCTCAACAGTCATACATTCAATAAACATATATCCAGCATCAGCTATGTGCCTAACAATTCAAGCAAGATGACTTTAATTACATTATTTGTCATTAATTTAAGAGAGAAAAGATTATTTAAAACAAAGAAAATGATTATAAGGAACCCTTCTTTCTCAAAGAAAATTAAAACTTGAGTATCTTTCCAAATACAAATTCTTACATATACATAAGTGTGTGTGTTTGTGTATGTGTATACATAAATCTATACATATACACACATACATATAGGACCAAGACTATAAAATACTAGGGGGGCAAGACTGTGTAATTTGACCTCAGTCTCAAATCCTACTGCATATGATTTTTATTATAAGTAGCAGATCTTATTTTCATAATATAGAATACCAGATGACATGTTCTTTTTGTTTTTCTAGATAATAAAACTTTCAAGTGTTTAAATCAAAGCTTAACACAAAAAGAGAAGTCATGATGGTCTTCTCCTTAACAAACATGTTTTCTTCTGTGCTTTCTTGTATCACCAGCCTAGGAGCACTGAGTTATTAAGTACACATTTCATGTAGCATTTATTTAAAAATTAAAAAGAAAGAAAAAAGAACAAAATGTTTCTTTTGATCAAAAGTCCCCCATGCGGAATTCAAAGAATTAAGCAAGTGATAGCAAAATAAAAGGAAGGTCAAATCTTGGGCCTATAGCAAACTAGATAGCTTCCATATGAACAACATAGAAAGTTCAGTTTTTAAAGAACATATGTGTCTGCTCATTGGTTTGGGGGGAAAAACACTTGAATCCTGTCTACTCCATATATACAGATCAAAATCAGATTGCTTAAGTGAACTATAAAATGCAAGAGACATTGTTTATCCAATTCACAAACCCAGGAATTACTGAGGAGTTTAAATGTTTTCTGTTTCTTCAGATTCCAGGGCAATACTTCAATGGTAGATCACTTTTTTTTTTTGTAAACTGCTTCAAACTTCATAGACCCAATGTCAGATCCTGTTCTTTGCAATCCATTTCTATTTAATTTGCTCTCTCTGAATCGACTGTTCCTGAATCTTTAAAGGTATTTTTGGATATCGTAAGTCCTGTTGAGATTTAAATGTCATCACCTTCAAACAATTCCCATCAAATAAATCTCTTATTAATTCACATCAAATTAATCCAAAATGATCGTTTCTATTAACATACGCTTCAGAGCACAAAGCCCATTAATAGTCATCTGGACACTAGAACTAACCCAAACCTCTCTGAGATAAAATGCACACTATTTAGATATCCTATTTCAAAGAGTTTTGATGCTGGCCCAAACACATTTTATTAGGCTTTTATTTCATCATGCTATGTTCTCTATATTTTAAATATCTCATTTCAAATGTACTAGTTTAGGTAAAAGGGGATAGTGTGGCAAGTAATAATATCATATCTGCCAAAGTGAGTCTTCATATGTCCATACATATCTTAGAGAAAGAAGTTCATTAACCATTTCACTTTTAGAAAAAAACCACAAAACATTTTTTCCTTCAAAGATATTGTGCCAGAAGTCTAAATGACACTGTGGGATATACCTGGGGAAAAAATGAAGCATGCATCTATTTCACTAAATGGAGTAAATAAAACAGCAAGTGCATGTCATAGAATATCAAAGGGAAAGGTGAACTGATTATTTTTCATTTCATAATCATTAAGAGGCAAATGTATTTAAAAAAAACTCTGATCTGAATAAGATCACAATTTCATTAAACAAATTTAAAACATCACCATTTGTTTCACCACACATAGGTAGTTTTTCCTTTTCTTTACCTCGCAAAGAAAAAAAAACTAAGTATCTACAAAGACAACTGTTGATTTAAACAGGCCACTATAATCTACATATGGGCCAGGCTCGACTTTATCGCTTACTTCTTTGTTAAACTTTAAATATTACCACAGGTCCTTGGGCAAAGAGCCAAACATAGCACTTAAGTTCAAAAAGAGTAGCTCATGGAAAAGTATAAATAAATCTATTTATCTTGATGGTGATGAAGTCAATTGGCATTTCATTATATGAAAATTAGATTTCCACTGATAACAAAAATAGCCTGCACTGTGGTTTGTAGGAACGCCTTTGACTTTCTTCCTAGCATTTGCTGAAAAACATCTTTGTATATTAAAGGAAGTTAAATTATTATGTATTGATATTGTTTTGTCTGTTTTCCAATGGGTCATTCAAAAGAAAAGGAAATCTCAATCATTCACTCAACCCACCAATATAACTGACTAATAGCTGCCTCAGTTTTCCCATAAGAAATATGTGTCAGTCAATGCTAATCCATTTGGTAAACTGATGCACATATATAGTATGATGATTAATGGGTGTATATCATGAAGGTAAGAATGCTTCTCATCCTAGAAGACAGGAAAACGTGGCTCACCCATCCTACTATCGTAAGTTACTTTTAAGTATGACTCTTTTAAAAAGATCTATTTTCTTTGGAAAATTTCGTTGTACTTAACAAAAGAGAAAAATGACCTCAGTATGTGTGTGTGCCTTCAGTAAGAATGCTCACTGTCTCCATGGCACTAGTAAGTCAAGTGTATGAGGCAAGGTTTTAAGAGTGTCAAACAGAATACAAGATTATAAGGCATTTTGGCAATTTATACTGATAATGTACTCTGTGTGTGTTTATGTATAGACAGACTGGCTGACAAAGAGATAGAGACAACAATATATATTTCTCTCTCCAAAAGAAAGGGAAGTTTGCTCCATCATACTCAACAGTTCTTCCCTATGAAACTGGGAAGTAACTCACAAACCACTATGCTCATCCTTCCCATACAACAGGAAGTAGTTCAAAAGGCCTGCACCCATCTGAGAACCAGTGGCGTAAGGACAGGACCAGAGGGACACCCAACAGTTCAAGCACAAACATCGCGAGGAACCAGCTGACGCATTTACATAACAGAAGGATTTAGAAACAAATTCAGACTGTCTCAGATATAGAGACATATAGAGAAAGACATATATATATACATGACATGTATATGACATATATATATGTAGTTCCATGAGGCCACTGATTCTTTTTCTGTATGTAATTTTTTAAAGTGCATTTAAATTAATAAACAGCACTGATAGATATTTTTATACTGTGAAATAAACACATCCTAATAATACAAAATTTGGTTTAAATACCACACTATTTAGTACCTACTGCTTAATTTAATCCATCTAGCATCATTTTTACTTCTAATGAAAACAAATTACATACACACACACACACACACACACACACAC
>PVJS01027145.1:7470-26572 GCA_004027185.1 Glis glis | reverse complement strand
TTACTGGGGATTGAACCCAGGGGCATTCTACCTCCGAGCTACACCCCCAACCCTATTTTATTTTTTATTTTGAAACAGGGTCTCAATAAGTTATGAAGGGCCTCTAAGTTGCTGAGGCTGGCCTCAAACCTGCGATCCTCCTGCCTCAGCCTCCCAAGTACTGGGATTACAAGTGTCCACCACCACGCCCTGCTCAACCATGAGATTTTCAAATCTGGTTCTCTCCAGAAGCAGAGAGAGGCAAGCCCAAGAGGCTCAGGAAATACACTGTGACCCCTGGCTGCCAATTCAGTATTTTGATCTATTGTGTACATCCTGCTCTTACCCCTATACCCCTAAATTGTTTTCAAATATTTTTTGCAGGAAGCTTAAAAAAAAAACTATTTAGCCGGGCGTGGTGGCGCATGCTTGTAATCCCAATACTTGGAAGGCGCAGACCAGAGGATCCGGGTTCGTGGCTAGCCTCAGCTACTTAGGCCCTCCGCAACTTCCTGAGACCCAGCTTCAAAATAAAGGGTAAAAAAAAAAATAGGGCCGGGGGTGTAGCTCGGAGGTAGAATGCCCCTGGGTTCAATCCCCGGTACAGCAAAAACAAAAAACAAAAAAACTATTTAACCAGAACACCAGTATATAAATCATATAAAAACAAACCTTCCCTGGTTGAAGGGGAGGGAGTCCATTGCCCCCCTTCCCTGCCCTCAAGTCCTAGGAAAGGAACTCTAAGGAACATAGCTCAAAAGTCTTTGTTCTGGGACATCATTCTTAGTGGCTGCACAGAAGCCATTTTAGTGCGTGGTCCGCCTCTGAACCCTGTCATTTATGGGACTCACAGACTTTCTTCATCCATGAAACACGAAGCACTAGTCATGTGCTCCCAGCAGGGTACAGATAGGAATGAAAGTCTCCTCTTCTCCCTCCTGCTCTCCCCTCTGACAGGGAGAAGGACCAGAGAATGACCCCATGCTCTGCCTGGGAGCTCCGTCAGGGGAAGCTGCTGGAGAAGGATCTTGGAGAATGAATTCATCCGCTCAGAGTCATTCACCAGCCAGAATCTGATACAGCTTCTAAATTCACATCTGATGCAGTAGCCGGGCAGCGACAGCAAGGTTTTTACACCCATCCGCAGTTGTTTTCACAACTACCAGGTTGTCTATTTTACTGAAGGCAGAATTGTGGCTCAGGAAGGTAAAACTACGGCTGGGCGTGGTGGCTCCCGCCTGTTATCCCAGTGAGAACCTCAGGTTTGAGGCCAGCCTCAGCAATTTAGGTAAACTTTCAGCAATTTGGCGAGACCTTGTTTAAAAAAAAACTGGGGGTGTAACCCGAAGATAGAATGCCCCTGGCCATGGATTCAATCCTCAGTACCAAAAAAAAAAAAAAAAATTAAACTATGTATTCTCAGAATTGACCTTACTCTTAATTTGGAAAGCCTCTAGAAGTCAAGAACCCTGTCTAAAAGGCTCAGGTTTTGAGTTTTGGGTTTTTTTTTTCTTTCCCCACAGCATCTAGCACAGAGTTCCGCACGTGGTAGGCGCGCAGACAGTTCGTGCTGAACCAAGGGTATGTTCTCAAGTCGAAGCTCCGCGTTCCAGGCCGGGAGCAGGAGCAGCAGGGGGCGCCCCCGAGTCCGCCCACCCGCCGGTCCCCGGGGCCGAGGCCGGACCTCTGGCCTGGGCGCGGCCCTGGGCTCCCAGCACTCGCGCGCCCGGGAGGACCCGGAGCCCGGGAGCCCCACGTCCTGCGCCCGCCCCGCCCCCGCCCCGAGCTCGGCGGCGCGGAGCCGCTGGGTGCGGAACGACAACGCGACATTCTGTTTTTGGGGCTCGCGGCTCCGCCTGCGCCTCGGCTGATCGTGTCCTTCCCCGGGGTGCTGACGCCAGCTCCCCTTCCCCCCGTCTCTCCACCCTCCCCAGGGGTCTGGGGCCTTCCCACTGCTGAATCACCACCACCCCGCACTCCCCTGGGGCTCCGGGCAGGGGTGGGGACTGCCCCAGCTTGACCCATTACAGCTGTCCCCGAGCCAGCCGGGCCACCGCTCGAGCTCGGGGTCCGGCGAAGGCGCCAGGCCGAGGGTCGCCTGTCTCACCCGTGCCGCGGAGGTCGGTGGGGGAGATACGCGGGAAAAGGACCAATGCCCAGCGCCCAGCCTAGGGCCTCCCGGGCACACGCTGGGCAGGGGAGCGGGGTGCGGGGAGCGGGAGGCCGGGAGCGGGGAGCGGGAGGCCGGGAGCGGGGAGCGGGGAGCGAGGAGCGGGGGGCCCGGGCCCGGCCGGGGCGCGCCGAGGCGGGGGTGCGCGCCCGCGGACTTCCTGGTGGCGCCCCGCCCCGGCCGGCCCGCCCCGCGCCCCGCCCCGCCCCGGCCCGCCGGCCCGCCCCCCCCCACTTCCTCCGGCCTCCCGCTCTCACTTCCTTCTCGAGCCCCGAGTCGCCGCCGCCGCCCCCAGGTCCCCCGCCGCGGGGAGGGCACCAGGTGAGGCCCGGCCGGGGCCGGCGGGCTGGGGTCCCGGGGAGGGGAGCCTGGCCGGCCCGGGACCCGGCCGGGCACCGGCCCGGGAAGTTTGCCTGCGGGAGGCCGCGGGCGGGAGGTTGTCGGCTCGCTCCAAGTTGGGCGGGCGCGGCCGGGCGGGGCGGGGACGGGGCCACTTCGAGTCGGTGGCGGCTCGGCGAGGATGGGCGCCCAGCGGCTCTGCCGCTCCCGCGAGCCGCGAGGGAGCCCTGAGGCCGAGAGTCTCCAGCTCCGAGAGAGCAGCCCCTCGATGGGAAAGCTCAGAGCTGGGAGATGGGACTTGGAGGTGGGGTGTCCTCGAGTTGTTCGGGGTGTTCAGAAGTGTGTGAGGGGAGAGGGCCTCCGAGCCGAGCCGGAGAAGGCGCTCCCGCTGCTCGGCAGTTGTGACATTTGTGAGGCTGAGAGGGGGGCGGTGCTGGGGCCTCTGATGCCTGAGACTTAGGAGAAAAAGCTCTCTCCCAAGATCCATGCCAGATCAGACCCGCATTCACGCTGCACCCCCAGGTTCCCTGCACTCAGGAGGACCGACCCTGCTGGGAGCCCTGCTGACCCCATTCCTTTTCTCTGAATGTCTGTTTTTCTGAACCCCAACCTCTCCATCCCTGGAACGAAGCAACAGGTACTTAGTAAGCAAACCATCCGCTGTGCCTAGCTGACTTGAGCCTGGCCTTGCTTCTTTGGGGGTAAACTAAGGAAGGAAAAGGCTTGGTCTAGCCTTGTGACTGGAGGTGGTAGGACTCATCCAGAGGTCCTGATAGGTACTGACAAGTTACAGGGCTTTTGAGAGGCAGCAGGGACTCTGCCTCAGGTAATGGTTGGGAGCCATCTCCTCGTCTTCTCCCTCATTCTTAGTCCCTAAATACTATGTATTTTCATACTGTCTTCCTCCACCCCTTCTTTAGTCTCTACCCACTCTCATGTTCTACAGTCTTTTTCCCAAACACAGACTAGTGCCTAGGCCCTGGCCTCACACTTCGCATGCCCCTCTGCTCACCTTGGTCCCCTGCAGCCTCCCCTTTCCCTTCTCTTCTCAGCTTCTGGCTGCCACACACATATCTATCCTCTTGCTTCTTCCACCTCCTTTCATTCCTCTTGACCCCTCAGCCTGTCACCTTCTCTCTGTCTCCTTCCCCTTCAGCCACAAGGCTTCAGGGTCAGGAACTACTGTAGAAAACTTGTGTTTGAGAGCCTTTTCAAACCTCCCTGGCTTGGAGAGGCAGGCTGCAACCTCCCAATGATAGAGATGATTAAAGGGTTGGAAACCTGTGCGTGTGTGTGTGTGTGTGTGTGTGTGTGTGTGTGTGTACATGCAAGTGCCTGTATGTCTACATCTTTATCTCTTGGAGACAAAATAACTGCCTTCAGCCTTGAGAGGGCCCAGAGCAGAAGCCAGCAGAGTGAAGGGAACCTGCAGTGGGTGACATTGTGGTTAAGCAGGAGGAAGCAGTCTACAGCAGTCAGGGTAGGGTGACAGGACTGGTGAGAAAGGCCATGGGAAATCAAAATCACCCGACCCTTGGGTGCCCAACCGAGAGGCCATGCCTGGGGCCAGGGGATAGCCTGAAGGTCCCTGACTCCCTGCTGGTTCCAACACCACCCAGTGGGGAGAATGGGACTGACCATTGGCGTGATAGAAGGAAAGGGAGAGGGCAGAGGCAGGATTTGGGAAGGAAAGCTGCTGCTGATTCGACTTCAGTCTTAACTGTTTTAATTTAGAATCAGGAAATGAAGGATGTGAGGCAAAAGTGTCTGTCCCCTCTTCCCTGCTGCCCAGGCTGGGTACCCACATGTCCTGGTCTGCATCAGGGCCTTGGTGACCAGGAAACCCTCTGGAGTTCTGCTGACCCTTCTGCCTTCAGGCATCCTTAGTATTCCCTCCCTCTCTCTGGAAATTTTCCCTACTCTAACTTTAGTCCATCCTAGCTCCATACATTCTTATTGGCTCCATTCTAGAACTCCTCCTTCAAGCCTTTGGGGATCATGCTGAGGGATCCTATTTCTCTCTACCTCCTGTCTTCTGTATTCATTAGAAATACACTCTGCAGCCAGGCGTGGTGGCTCACGCTTGTAATCCCAGTACTTGGGAGGCTGAGACAGAAGGATCACCGGTTCACTGCCAGCCTCAGCAACTTAGTGAGGACCTCTCCAATTTAGTGAAACCCTGTATCAAAATAAAAAAATATAAGCCGGGCGTGGTGGCGCACGCTTGTAATCCCAGTACTTTGGGAGGTGGAGACCGGAGGATCCGGGTTCGCGGCCAGCCTCAGCGCGCATGCGCGCACGCACGATCGATTGATTGATCTCTCTCTCTTCTCTCTCTCTCTCTCTCTCTCTCTCTACCTACCTACCTACCTACCTACCTAGTGAGGCCCTCCGCAACTTCGTGAGACCCGGTTTCAAAAATAAAGCATAAAAAAATAGGGCTGGTGGGTTCAATCCCCGGTACCGCAAAAAATAAATAAATAAATAAAAAATAAAAAAATATGCTGGGTGTGGTGGCCCACACTTGTAATCCCACTACTTTGGAGGCTGAGACAGGAGGATCCCAGATTCAAAGCCAGCCTCGGCAACTTAGGCTGTCAGCAACCTAGTGAGACCCTGTTTCCAAATAAGAAATAAAATTGGGCTGGGGGTGTAGCTTGGAGGCAGAATGCCTCTGGGTTCAATCCCCAGTACCAATAAACAAACAAAATTTAAAAGTGCTGGAGGTGTAGCTCAGAGGTAGACCCCCCTGGGTTCAATTCCCAGCACCAAAAGAATAAAAAGAAAGAAAGAAAGAAATATATTCTCCAAGCTGGGCAGGGTGGCACATGCCTGTAATCCCAGTACTTGGGAGGCTGAGACAGGAGGAACGCAGGTTCGAGGCCAGCCTCAGCAACTTAAGGAGACCCTGTTTCAAAACAAAAAATAAAATAGGGCTGAGGGTGTGGCTTGGAAGTGGAATGCCCCTGGGTTCAATCCCCAGGATGGATGGATGGATGGATGGATGGATGGGAGGGAGGGAGGGAGGGAGGGAGGAAGGAAGGAAGGAAGGAAGGAAGGAAGGAAGGAGAGAAGGAGAAAAGAAGTATACTCTTCAGTAGAAAAAAAAAAAGTGGAGGGGAGTAACTTGCATTTTGGGGATCTCGAGCACAGCTAAATTTAAGAGCGATCCTCATTCTCCATTCTTCTTATCTCACAGTTGTCCCTCTCCCATAAATTGTCCCTTCATCTAGTCCTGCCATTCTTACCCACCTGTCTCTCCTACTGTCATTTCTGGGAGGTGCAGAGGTTTGGCCCCAAGAGGAAATCCAAGGGATCTGCATAAAATCCCAGCTGGGGAAGGATACTCACACAAGGCACTTCCCCAGCATCATAGCTCAATAAAAATCCCCAGGAGTCCTGATTCTCAGCCTGGCAAATTAGTATTTATTTTAGTATTCTGCAGAGCTAAGCAACCCACAGAGCTCTGAGGGTAAAGACAGTATGGAAGAGACAGGGTTTCTCCCAGGCAAGATCTGGTTCCATTGGAAGTTTGAGCGAATTGCAAGAAAGTCATTGCTAGAAAAATATGACCCAGAGGGGAGGGATCTGAATGGGAAAATACCATGGGAGGGGGACATAGCCTAGGAGGCTGCCAAAGGTCACAGCTGAAGAAGTATGTATGGCCAAAGCTATGATGTGAAAAGAAGTGTTGGGAATGTGGAATTTGGAGAGTTGTTTCTGGCAAGATGTTAGGGCAGATTAAGCGGGTGGTATGAGCTTTGAGGGGGATATGAGAGATTGTGGCAGGACACATTTCTGGTTGTGGTAGGACAACCAGAAAGATGATAGTTGGAGAACCAGGAATGAGAAGGGGGCCTAGGCTTGGACTGAAGACCCCTCCTTCTATATACAGCATGGATACATTAGAGGCAAGGTTTATAGGGGTCCGTGAGAAGAGCTGAGAAGGGAAACCAGAGACAAAGCCTGGGCCACCTCCCCAGATCAGACTGGTTTTCCTGTCCAGGGTCCAGCTTCCTCTTTTGTCCTCATCTCATACTGGGGGAGGGTGTCTCCCCAGGAGCTAAAGGCCAGAGGAGGAGCTTCTCAGCAGGGGCAGGGGCAGGGTAGCTGGCTGTCCAGTAATGTCAGCAGGTTGGGCTAGGCTTGGGGGCCTGGGAACTTAGAAGCAAAAAGGGCTCAGATATATGTCAACCTGACACCTTTGGCCCATTTCCTGAAGGGATAAACCATAGTAGAGCCATCCTCAATGAAGTCAGAAAGACGGTGTGCCCTCCCAGACCAGAATAACAACCCTCACCTTCTCTTCTTAGTGAGAGTAACATCAGGCTGGAGACCCAGGTCCGTGTCTTGGATTTGCAACCCTGGTCAACTAGTTTCTCTTGGCTCTGTTTCAACATTGAGGATTTGCATTATCAATATTTCCAAAGGGCACAGCGAACACTGATAACTTTGACTCTTCCTTCCCCAAGAGACTCTTCATGGCAATGTCCCCCACTCTGGGCACCCCTGTCGCACCAGTGTTGATCTGACAGGCCTGGGTGGTCTCTGAACATCTGTCCAGGGGCAGAACTGTGGCCCTTTCCCCAAAGCACAAGGATTGCTATAGGTTGAGAGATAAGAAGGCTGCAAAGAGTTGGGGTTTTTGCCAGGGAGCAACAAGATTGGGGAGTACCCAGTCTCCTGCTCCAGATCTGCCCCACTGACAGTGGAAAAATAGATGCCGGAGTTTCCTCCCCGATGTTATTTTCCCTTGTGGAAACCCCCTCAGGCCTTGGGTGGGGCTGAAGGGACTGAGCAGCCCTGAGTTTCTCTGTGGGTATTTTCAGGTGGGGGAGGCAGGATTGGGAGGATAGCACTTTTGTACAGCCTCGTGTGAAATGAGCAAAGGCAAAGGAAGTGCCACTTCACAGGCCTTTCATGGGGCCCAGGGACTGCTGAGCTGCTGCTAGGCGGGAGGAGGAAGCCAGTGTGGGAGCCTTCCTCTGTGCTGCTTGGTGGGGGAGGGGCAGCTTCCTTGGCTCCCCCAGTCAGAGCTGTACAGGGCCTGGGGCTTATGCTTTGTAAACCACCCAGGTGCTGGGATAGCCAGGGCGGAACTTGTGGAAAGGTCCCTATCCCCTACAGCCTTCTCAGCTACCACCATCTTTTTTTCCTCCTCCTCTCCAGCCCCTAGTGGGTGGCATCAACTCTCTCACCCTACCTGCTGCAGTGCAGCATCTCTGCAGGGGCTGAAGGATGGAGAATAGAAAGGGGTGGAGAATCCTCCAGCAGGGATTTTTTATCTTTTTTTTTTTAAGGCTGGAAACTAGGCTCTTTTGGGTTCTTCCCTGCTGATGGGGAAAAGGGGAAGAAAGAGAGATTCAGTCCTTGGCCTGGTCCCAGCCCCACACTGACCTCATGTCTCCCCCAGCTTCTTCCTCCCAGCCCAGCTGCAGCCAGCTGTAGCCCCTGTGAGCCTCCTTGTGTCTCCTCTCCTCTCTCCTCCCTTCAAAACAAACAAACAAATAGACTTACAGAGCCTTTCCAACAGTGCCCCGGCAAGGGCCGGGGGTCTTCAGATATTTCAGTCCAATCCTTAGCCTTTTGGATTTGGACAAGACCACTTTTTCTTACCCATCTTCCTCATTCCCTCTGAGCTGCCTCTTCCTGCTTCACCCCTCACCCTTCCATCTGCGCACAAAGCAACATAGCTTGCATGTTTGTTACCCTAGCCTTGTGCTCCTCAGGGTGAGGAAGAAGTTGGCTACCTTTGTCCTGTGTCTCCTGGGCATAGTGGCTTTCCTTGTTCCCAGCATCAATGTCTGTGGATTGATGGGGGAGGAGGTGTGTGTCAGTCTGTAGCTTTTGCTCAGCCCTCAGCTGGGCTTCTGCAAATAAATAGAAGGACAGACTTCCCTCCCTGTGCGGCATCGAGTTAGTCCAGCACAATGAACAAAACAGTCAGTCAGTGCTGGGAAAGGTAAGGTAGGAGAGGAGATTGCTGTAATGTCCTAGAGAAGCTGGGAAACAGAACTGAAGCTTGAAGGACAGGAGGAATCTGAAGAGGGTGAGCAGCATTCCAGGAAGAGGAACTCCGTGTGCAAAGACATGAAGGACAGATAGAGCTCATTCAGTTATTTACTGACAGCCACTGTGTGCTGTGCTCAGCATAGGGAGACTGAAATCAGCCAGGACCTTGCCCTCTAGGCCTCCCAGCCTAACAACAAGAGATAAGATTCACATCAGCCTGCTTGTGATGCAAGAACATGCCTGTGAGAGAGACAGGGACCAGACTTTGGATGGAACAAGTCACTTGTGACTTTGGTGCTTTACAAAAATAAATCACCAGCTGGGCATGGTCTTGGGAGGCAGAGACAGGAGGATCGGAGGCTTGAGGCCAGCCTCCGCAATTTAGCAAGGCCCTCAGCAACTTAGCGAGACCCTGTTTCAAAATAAAAAGGGCTGGGGGTGTAGCTTGGAGGTAGATTGCCCCTGGGTTCAATCCCCAATACCACAAAAATCAGTCAGTCACCAAACTTTCCTGAAGAGAGTGGCAGTGATGCTTGGCTCTGTATTGCTACTTGTGTTTTAGGGAAGAGAATATGGAGGCCACTTTGTAGAGGATCAGGGTGGTGTGACCTAAGCCAAGGGTTGGAATGCCCAGAGATACATGATAGTTAGAAGGGGGTTCAGGGAGGGCTGCAAAGGGGAGCCCCAGGTTAGGGAGGCAGGTTAGAAGGCTGTGGTAATTTCCCATTGCCTCCATACTGCCCATCTCTTAGAGCCCATTCCTCCCCTCCCCCACTCCCAGTTGGGACACTTCCCCTGCTCTAACGGCCACAGAGATCTGGCAATCAGGCAAACATCAGTGCTTCCTTTTCCTCCTCCCTTCTGGGCCTGCCTGGACCACACCCCAAAGCCAGGGCCCACTGAGTGCAGGCTGGGCTCTAGGAACCCCACTCAGAAAGGGTTGTCCCCGCCCCCTTGAGCTGTGCTCCCATGGACTCCCTGCTGGAGCCAGTTCGGGCTAATACTAGAAAGAGAGGTTTCGCCTATCCTAGTCTTAGCTTTTGGGTGTCATTGCTCTCCAGTAAGATTCAGCACTACAGTGTTGGCTGAGGCGAGGTGTCCCAATTCTGGGTTCTGGAGGAGTCTATCCAGATCACAATGATGAGGGCTAGGGCAAGACCAGAGGGCAGTGCTTATACTCTCCTGTGTGTCCGACCCTGTACTCATAGCTTTTCTGCAAAAGCCCAGCCTCTAATATTGGAGGGACATCGACAGCTGGCTAACTTATGTGTGACTGTTAGAGAACAATCACAAGGAGCCAAAGCAGGTTTAAAAGAGGTGGCCATGCTGTGGAAGTTCAAAGAACTCAATAGCCTCATGGAAGATTTGCAAGAGGGAGAGGGAATGGCAGCAGGAAAAAAAAAAAAAACGAGTAAAAGTTCAGAGGCAAGAATGATCCTGGCTTGTTTGCAGAAGACACTAAAGACACCCCCCCCCCCAGCAAGGAGCTGGGATCTCGCACTGGCAAAGTACCTACATTCTGCACATATATTGTATATTAATGCACTTAATCCTTGGATAGCAACCCTATGAGGTATTGCTATTGCTGCTGCATTTAAAAGACACAGAAATTGAAGCTTAGAGAGGTAAATCATGATAAGTTTAGGGTCACACAGCTGATAAGTGGGAGAACTAGGATTTACACCTAGTGCTATGTGACTCCAAAACCACTCTCAGACTATGAAGAACTTGAATGCCAAAATGAGGGACCAGACAGGATCTGAATTAAATCAGGAATGAAAAGCCAGAACAAGTCATTGTAGTTTTGGCTAATAACATACAGATCTGCAGGCATCAACTTATTTACTAAGTGAAGATTCTTTAAAAACAAACAAAAGTCACTTAGTGAATAAGTCATAGTCAGACCCCAGTCCCAGGCAGGCCACTCCTGGTTCGGCCTCCTGCAGTGCTGACATCCCTTCTTCCTATTTGGCACAAGTTAGACCCTACCTTTCAGCATATACACTCCTTAAATGGGCTATGGGAACCTATTCAACTCAGTTCCGGCCAAAGGGTTTCAGAGAAAAGAGTTGTCTTGGGAGAGAGGATGAGGGTCTGAACTAGATCTGAATAGGGAGAATTGGGCTGATGCCACCACTCAGACTTAATGCATACTCAGCGCTTCCTGCCTCTTGGGATGAAAGGCTTTGCTTCTGTCACCTCCTGTGTGCACAGTACATTACAGTTTACAGTCTCATGCTCATTCTCAGTTTCATTCTCATGCTTAGGGTCCTCCAAGCCACCCTGTGAGGCTGGGAGGGCGAGTATTATCACTCCTGCTGTACAGATGAAGAAACTGAGGCTCCAGGAAGGGAAGTGACTTACTTGCTCAAGGTCACAGTTAGCTGGTAAGGGGTACCTTGAGGGCTGTGTGGTGTACTGACGGCAACATAAGACTTTGGGTTACGAAACTGTGTTTGTATCCTGGTGCCCATACTAACTAGCGGTGTGACATTGGGTTCCTTTACTGCTCTGAGTTTGTTTCCTCATTTGTAAAACTAAAATAATACCAATAGGTTATTATATGGATCGTGACATAATAGTGTGCAATCTAGAAAGGCTTGTACCATGTGGGGACTTTCTGTCAAGGGTCAGGAACAGCACAGGAGCTCAGGAGAAGATTCAGGTATCTAGTGCTCTTGGCCTTACACCACACCTTGTTTGGGACACTGCCCCATTCATAATCCTTTTCCGGTGTCAGTCCCTGTTCCCGTGCCAGCCCAGAAGCTACCCTCCCACTCCTTTGAGGGCTGCTTTGCTGATTGCTGGTTGATAACTACCTCCCTCAAGAGCTAGTTGTATTTTCAGTCTCTTGGGCTTTGTGACTGGGGCTGGAGTTCCCTCCTTGCCTTCCTACCTGGGCCGGCCCATTGCTGGGCTTATGGGGGAGAGTCCTTAGTCATATTGCCAACCCACACTCCTAATCTGTGTGGAAATGAAAATTATACGCCCGGGAGTTCTGTGAAGTATGAGGGCCTCCCAGATAATCCAGTGGACACAAGTAATGGCACCTATTCCTAGTGCCTTGGTCATAGAGTTTTTTTTTTAACTTCCATTTCCTGGAAAGGGAAACTGAGGCCCAGAGAGGGTAAGTGTCTCATGCTTGGTTGAAGTGAGTCAGCAGAAATGGGGCTAGAACTTAGGTCTCTGGACTTCCTATCTGAGGTTCTCTCTACTGCCCCAGACTAGGGCCCTTATTTCCTTCCCTGACCCATTTTCTTTCTTTCTTTCTTTCTTTCTTTCTTTCTTTCTTTCTTTCTTTCTTTCTTTCTTCTTTCTTTCTTTCTCTCTCTCTCTCTCTCTCTCTCTCTCTTTCTTTCTTTCTTTCTTTCTTTCTTTTTTGTACTGGAGATGAACCCAGGGGCGTTCTACTTCTGAGCTACACCCCCAGCCCATTTTATTTTTTATTTTGAAACAGGGTCTTGCTAAATTGCTGAGGCTGTCATTCAACCTGCAATCCTCCTGTCTCAGCCTCCCAAGTACTGCGATTACAGGCCTGCACCACCATGCCTGACCCCTGACCCACTTTCTCAGGGTCTCTATCTGAATGTCCTGAGGTTGAAAACACACACACACACACACACACACTCATGTAAATAAGATGGAAGCCGGGCGTGGTGGCGCACGCTTGTAATCCCAGTACTTTGGGAGGCAGAGACTGGAGGATCCGGGTTCATGGCCAGCCTCAGCTCTCTCTCTCTTTCTCTCTCTCCCTGTCTCTCTCTCTCTCTACCTAGTGAGGCCCTCCACAACTTCATGAGACCCGGTTTCAAAATAAAGTATAAAAAAATAGGGCCGGGGGTGTAGCGAGGAGGTAGAACGCCCCTGCGTTCAATCCCCGGTACCACAAAAAAAATAAATAAATAAAAATAAATAAATAAATAAATAAGATGGAAGTATTGTTAATATGAACCAGAGAGGCAACCTTATAGAGTGAAACCATTTCCCTCCCAGCTGGTCCCAGGGGAAGCTGTGGCCTAGGAGAGAGCCCCCATACCACCAAAGTTCCTTTTCTGCTTCCAATGGGGTAATTCTCCCCACCCATCCCCACACATAATGTCTTTGATTTTTGAGGCTTTTGAACCAATGGTGACCCATCAGGCTGGTGGAAGGGGTCCATATTTAGTAGACTATGTCGTAGATTACTACACTTGTACACACTCCCTTTTTTTTTTCTTTTGGTACTGAGGGTTGAACCCAAGGGCATTCTACCTCTGAGTTACACCCCCAGTCCTTTTTTTACTTTTTATTTTGAAATAGGGTCTCACTAAGTTGCTGAGGCTGGCCTTGAACCTTCAATTCTCCTGTCTCAGTCTCCCAAGTGGTAGGATTAAAGGCATGTGCCACCACACCCAGCTTTTTTGTTTTTTAAAAAGTGTCTTGCGAGGTTACTGAAGATCTCATTAAGTTGCTGAGGCTGGTCTTGAACCTTCAATCCTCCTGTCTTAGACTCCCAAGAACTGGGATTACAGGCATGTGCCACCACTCCCGGCTGAACCCTCCTTCTTTGCCTATGCTGCCTGGGGAAAAATAAAAACAGCTAATATTTGTTGACCAGGTACTATTGTAAATGCTTTAAATGTCTAATCTATTTAATCCTCACACTAACTGAACAAGATTGGTATTATTTTATCCACCTATTTTTTGTGTGTGGTACTGGGGATTGAACCCAAGGGTGTTCTTCCAAGCTATACCCCCAGCCCTATTTTTAAAATATTTATTTATTTATTTATTTATTTATTTATTATTTTGTGGTACTGAGGTTTGAACCCAGGGGCATTCTACCTCTGAGCTACACACCTAACCCTATTTTATTTTTTATTTGGAAACAGGGTCTCACTAAGTTGTAGAGGCTGGCTGCAAACCTGCGATCCTCCTGTCTAAGCCTCTCAAATACTGGGATTACAAGTGTGCACCACCACGCCTGGCTTATTTTTTAATTTTGAAACAGGGTCTCACTAGGTTGCTGAGGCTGACTTTAAACCTGTAATCCTCCTGTCTCAACCTCCTACATATTGGGATTACAGGTGTGCGCCACCACCTATTTTATCCCTATCTTACAGATAAGAAAACTGAGGCATAAAGAGGTTAAGTGATTTGTCCAGGATCACAGGTAGGAAACAGCAGAACCAGGATTTGACTCTAGTCATTCTAGCACTAGAGTTTATGGCATCATTGTAACATCTTGCTCGATACTGTTCATTGTGCATCTGTCTCTCCTATCCAGGTAAACAGAGTAGGAGCTGGTTTCTGTGTACCCCATCCTTTCTTCCCAGTAGGTAGAGGCCTCCCTAACCAAGGGTGTCCCCCTTAACCAAGAGTGTCCCTCCCATCTCTCCACAGGTCACTGCATCCAGAGGGGCCTGGAAGAGGGAGGAGGCACTGCCTCCACTACAGCAGCCTCACTCAGAATGCAGAGCATCAAGTGTGTGGTGGTGGGAGATGGGGCTGTGGGCAAGACGTGCCTGCTCATCTGCTACACAACCAACGCCTTCCCCAAGGAGTACATCCCCACAGTGTTCGACAATTACAGCGCCCAGAGCGCAGTTGATGGGCGCACGGTGAACCTGAACCTGTGGGACACTGCGGGCCAGGAGGAATACGACCGCCTCCGCACACTCTCCTACCCTCAGACCAACGTCTTTGTCATCTGCTTCTCCATCGCCAGTCCACCCTCCTACGAGAACGTGAGGCACAAATGGCATCCGGAGGTGTGCCACCACTGCCCCGATGTGCCCATTCTCCTGGTGGGCACCAAGAAGGACCTGAGAGCCCAGCCTGACACCCTACGGCGCCTCAAGGAGCAGGGTCAGGCGCCCATCACACCGCAGCAGGGCCAGGCCCTGGCCAGGCAGATCCACGCTGTGCGCTACCTCGAGTGCTCGGCCCTGCAGCAGGACGGCGTCAAGGAAGTGTTCGCCGAGGCTGTCCGGGCTGTGCTCAACCCCACGCCCATCAAGCGTGGGCGGTCCTGCGTCCTCTTATGACCCTGGCACTCAGCTTAGAGGCTGCCCCCGCCCCCCTCCCCACCAGTTGTGCCTTGGCGCCTTGTCTGCCCCCAGCTGTGCCTTAAGGACTAATTCTGGCACCCCTTGCCAGGGGGCTCCCTGAATGCCTTTTTACCTTAAGGAGGCCACACAGAGAAGGGGGCTTTGAGCCCTGCCCCACTCTGCTTGGGAACACCAGGTATTCTTATGAGCTCATCCAGGCCTAGGTTGACCCTCCCTCAAGAGGCCAACCCAGTGTTCCGCTCTGCTACTGACCAATTCATCCAGCTTCCCGCAAAGTTGTTGCCTGTTGTGGTGCCTCCTCTCAGGTTAGGGCTCTCAGCCATCTCTAACCTCTGCCCTCGCTGCTCTTGGAATTGCCCCCCAAGATGCTTTCTCCCTTCTCCAAGGAAGGAGCCACAAAATCCTGAGAAGATAAATGTGTCCTAACCTGCCCCCATGTGCCCAGGCCTTATGCATCCGCTGACTGACTCAGCCCCCATGCTCCTGGGGCCTTTCCTACCCCCCTCAGCATCAATAAAACCTGTCTCCAGTGGCCCCGGCTCCTCCCTGTGTGCTGGGCATTAGGGGGTGGGCATGGGCTAGGGCTCCCCAGAGACTGGGAGGCTTTGTTTCCTCTAAGAGGGGACAGGAGACAATAGGCTTCATTGTGGGTCACCCCTCAATTTCCCTAACAAAGCTCTAGGGCCCAGCCACAGATGTTGTGGTGAACTAGGATGCAAATCTTGGAATGGGGCTCAGAAAGGGAGAAGTTGAGAGCCGGCAGCCTGAAGGCAGGTGCTCTCAGTCATGCATCTGAGAGCTGTTCCCTTACTCCTCCAAGGGGATAGATCTTTATCAACAGGAGTTGCAGCTGGAACCCAGACTCAAGTAAAGACTCACAGGTGTCCCAGCTTATGGGCCTGGAGTCGTTACAGGACAGCTCAGTCACCCCTGCTCATCAAATGGAGGCTCCAACCAGCCTTAGGAGATTCCAAGCCTACAGGTGAGAGGGCACCAGTTGGAATACCCTTGCCCATGGGCTTATTCCCTCCATCCTGGAGCCCGTCCTTCACCTCAGTTACTATTGAGCACGGAAACAAGCCTAGCACAGATTGTTGGCAAAAGAAAAAATTTATTTTCATTTGAAATAAAATGTAGAACCAAAAGAGCTCAGGACCTGGGGCAGTAGGGAAGGTGGACACCAGGGGGCAGGGAATTGTGCCTGACCCCCGTCACCCCATAACTTTTCAAAGGAGGGAGGGTCTGTCCGACAGTGATTTCAGAAGGGAAGAGACATTCATGCTGTGCTGGTGCTTTTTCTGAGATGGGTCATCCTTCAGGTGCAGAACACCACCTCTATCAGATGGCATCAGAACCACACTTGGCAGAGCCCTTGGAAATCATACAACTCCCCCGTCATCCACCTGGACACACTGAGGCCTGGGTAGGGAAGGGTACACGCTCTAGGGCCCACACCAGATTAAAGAGGTGAAACTGGGACTAGAACACCTGGGCAAACTGAGCAGGGGACGACAGCCACAGGCCTGGAGGTGCAGAGTAGATCGATAGACACATGAATGACCTAGAGAGAAATGGTTGTGGTTTTCAAGTAGCAGCCACTGCTCAGCAGTCTCTGACCTCAGTGAAAGGTGGCTCTGTAAAGGTCAAAACGGGACGGTGCTCATGAACCTCAGTACTTTTTTTTAGCACCAAGTAGTGGAGCTCTCCTTCAGCTCAGCTTCTTGGGGCCTCTCAGTTAAGGGTGATGTTACTTGAAGGCCCCTGTGCCTATATGAGGGTTGGGGAGGAGCCAGCAGTGCTGAGGTCAGCCTTGTCCTATGCCCTTCTGCCCTTCTCCCTCCCCAGCTCAGAAGGACTCAGAGAGGACACATGGGGATGGGGAAGGCCAGAGTGGTTTCTTGTTTCTGGGCAGTGGGCTGCCTCCTCCCAGTAGCAGAGAAGGGTTTAGAATCGTTTTTCCTCAGGCTGAGAGGTTATGAGCAGTTCTTTGTTCCCGAAGTCCCACCACGCTGTCATGTGGAACGCCATGTTGGTTAGGACAACAGTGTACTCCAGGATGGCAAAGATGGTGTACACTGTTGTAAGGACACAAGGAATAGGGCATGGTGAACTTCCTGTTACCCCTCTTAAATCATCATGCTACTACCCACCATAGGGAACACAATGGTAGCCAGTGCCCCAAACCATTGCCCACTATCAAAAACATCACAGCTGCCCCAGTCACTCAGGACTGGATCCTAGCCTCGCCTCACCTCCAGCCTCACAATACATGTTGTGCCGAAAGTAGACAGCCAGCGCCGAGAAGAAGGAGACGAAGTTGATGATGAAGAGCCGCTGTTTCCAGTTGTAGGACTTGCGATCCTAGAGGATGGGCTGTCTGTCACCCTGCAGCTTGTTGGGTATGTGTGGGTGGCCTCCCCTCTTAGCCTCAGCTCCTCAGGGCTGGGCCTCCCCTCCCTTGGTTCCCATAGTGGTAACGAAAGGGGGCACAGGCAGGGGCAGTAGGAATGATGAACATGTTCATACCCCTGCATCTGGGGGAGTGATGAGGCCAAGGAGCAGTGAAATCTCGGCCCCTTCCATTTCAGAGGGATGGAGTATGAAAGTTAAATGGAGTCACCCACCAACCCAACACCTCCAGGTACTGTGGGGCAAAGGCAGGCATGTACGTGTGTGGGGCAATGGACTCATTATAGATGAAGTGTTCTCACTGGAGCCTGGTGGCTACCCTTCATTTTAACACCCTCCCCCCATTTGTAGCCTCCATGTCTTCTACTCTCCTCTCCCATACTATCCAAACATAGTCCTAGATTCTGACAAATTAACCACCCTACATTTGTCCCCAAACCTCAGCCTCAAGCCCAGTACTCCTCTGCCAGGGTTCCTATTAGAAGTCCAGTTCCCACCTCATCATTACCAGCATCCCGAGGACAGATGTCCTTGTTTTTCTTCTGGGCCACCTGGCACCCAGTAGGAGTAGACCGTACCTCCTGACTTACTGTGTGCTTCTTGGTCAGCCGCCAGAGAATGCAGGTGAGGAGCATGTGACTGAGGGAGGCCGCGATGAACACAATGAAAGCATTTTCATGGATGGCTGGAGGGAGAGAGGAGGATGGGGAGCGCGCATAGCAGGCGGCAGCACCCTCACCCTGCGTGCCCTTCCCAAACCCTGCTCCACCCCTCCGCTGTCGGAGCACCCACTGAAGTCCTCGGAGGAGGAGACATAGGTGAGCACTAGCAGCGCGAGGTTCTCCACGACGTTGAGGCTAAAGTTGAGGCGGCAGAGCTGGCGGTAGCCGGGACACGGCGAGGCACAGCTGAGGTAGTGGTTCCAGTAGGCAAAGGCGGCCAAGAAGCGAGGCGCCGAGTGCAGGCCGATGCAGAAGCGCCACACGTAGCGCTGGGGCACCTCTCCGCCGATGGCCGAGCTCACCGACGGCAGGTAATTGGGCACCTAGGGAGTAGCGACCGGTCTGGGCATCGGCCTCTGCAGCCCTGACCACCAGGAGAGACTTCTCCCCATCTATCAGTCACTGGCCCTCAGAAGGCTCTGCTCCAGCCCCTTCCCTGCCAGGAAGTCTCCCTCGGGTGCTCCTAGGGCCCCCAAGAGACCTTCCTTTCCAGGTCTTGGGCCCAGTCTGCTTGATTCTCATTCCTCAGCCAGCCTGGAATTTGTGCAGGGGGAGGGCAGGCCTTCTCCATCTCCCCCAAACTGCAACCTGATCATTTGGACAAGTGCACAGATGGGTTCAGATATTCCCCATGCCCATAGCGCAGAGCTGTGCTTATCTAAGATAAGACCCCGTGAGAGTCCCAGGAATCCAGGACTTTAGATTCAGTCCTAAGGACAGTGATGAGTCACAGTCTACCTGACTTTCCTTGGAACAGTGTCACCCAGCTGAGCTGTTCCCCTCAGTGCTCCCAACTCCACTCATTCCTCTAGGCAGGTATCCAGAAGTGGTAGAGGATGCTGTGAGGTCCTGAGGGAGCCAGGCCAGAATGGCACTCCTACCCTGGTCATGTTTAAGAAAGAGGGTGCTTCGCCAGGCGTGGTGGCGCACGCTTGTAATCCCAGTACTTTGGGAGGCGGAGACCGGAGGATCCGGGTTCGCGGCCAGCCTCAGTGCGCATGCGCGCGTGCACGATCGATCTATCTCTCTCCTCTCTCTCTCTGTCTCTCTCTGCCTCTACCTAGTGAGGCCCTCCGCAACTTCGTGAGACCCGGTTTCAAAAATAAAGCATAAAAAAAATAGGGCCGGGGGTGTAGCACGGAGGTAGAACGCCCCTGCGTTCAATCCCCGGTACCGCAAAAAAAAAAAAAGGAAGAGGGTGCTTCTAGCCAGGCGTGTTGATACACGCCTATATTCCCAGTACTTGGGAGGCTGAGACAGGAGGATTGCAGGTTCAAGTCTGGTGTCAGCAACTTGTATATGTGTGTGGGGGGATGGGTACTGGGGAACCCAGGGATATTCTACCTCTGAGCTACCCTCCAAGCCTGATTTTATTTTATTCTTTTTTTTTTTTTTTTTTACCGAGGATTGAACCCAGAGGC
>PVJS01027144.1:0-17437 GCA_004027185.1 Glis glis | reverse complement strand
GGAGAGGGAGAGGGAGAGAGAGAGCTGAGGCTGGCCGTGAACACGGATCCTTCGATCTCCGCCTCCCAAAGTACTGAGATTACAAGCATGCGCCACCACGCCCGGCCTCTTGTTAGCTTTTGATATTGGCCTCTGAGCCAACAAAAGAGCTTATGATAGCTCTTGACACTTCTTTCACATATTGACAGGTCTCTTTCCATTATTCATACCACTTTATTGGACACCATGTTCAGGATCATTCTTCTGTCATTTAGCACTTAGTTCAATCAGCATGCAAGACCATTCCATTTATCTAAATGACACAGAAAAGCTCTAGAGAGCATGCTATAGATACAAATCAAATGAGAAGCATTCCAAGAACTAAGTATTTTCCCCAGCAATCCTAGGAGAGGGATCCAGTCCTCAGTGAGGGAGATCCTGAGTACGGTTAGAGATATTGTAAAGGACAACGGGTTCCTCCAACAGTACTTTTGGCTTCTCAGCAAAATAATGAATTAGATGCTTGACTGCTTCTCAGACTTTGACAACTGAGGTATCTATTTCAGTGAACTGATGAGCACAGTCAGCTAATATAATGAAATGACTGTCATGTCATTTGGAACAGAAGCAGCCTTCGTAAGGAAATCACACCCAAATGGAGACATTTTGAAAAACTCTGTCCAGGTATATGAGAACCAGTGCCAAAGATGTAAGCTGACATAAAACTGAAGAAAGAGGCAGACAGATCCAGGAGTACACCAAGTGCAATTTATTGGGGACTTAGGTACATAAGTGTGTCTTGGGTGGCAATAAGACAGGAGAAGCCCTGTGCCCAAAGCAGGAGGAAGGAGTTTATATATTAAACTAGACAAAAGTGTACTATAGCTTTCTCAAAAACTATTAACATGCTGGATGTAGTGGTGCACACCTATAATTCCAATACTGGGGAGGCTGAGATAGGAGGATTGCAGGTTTGAGGTCAGCCTCAGCAAATTAGTGAGACCCTCAGCAACTTAATGAGACCCTGTTTCAGAATAAAAAAAAATTTTTTTAAAAAGGTCTGGGGATGTAGGTTGGAGGTAGAATGTCCCTGGATTCAATCTCCAATAGAAAAGGAAAACAAACAAAAAACTATAAACATGTCCAACATCAGTTAAAAAACAGTCTACACATCTGTGACCTACATAATACACTAGGCTGACTATCTTAAAACTCTGTCCTACAAGATTTGGGTTGCACGCCAGGACCACCTAGCAACCAAAATGGCAGTTAGGACCAAGATGGCTATAGTCATGTCAAGCTGGATCCCTACAGAGACCCAGCCATGATTAGTATTCTCACAATATCCTGACTTAGACCTCACCTGCTTTTCAATCAAAAGACTCAAGAGAAATAATAAACGTAATTTATTCTCCCTTCCTTCTGACCTATGCTGGGCTGTTAGGAATTCAGTGATTCAGAGCCTCTCATGCATCAGTTTTGCTGCAGTTGAGCACAGCCCTGAGAGGAAGAGAATACAACACAATCTCTTAGCTTGCCTGTCTTTCACTGCACAGAAACGGTGAGGTCAGCATGTCACATGAAGCTCACACATGCAATTGCCTCGCCGACTCGAGCCCAGCTTCCTGGTCTAGGTGCCACCTCAGCCCCTGGCCAGCACTGTTACCGTTCCTGCTCTGCCTCCAGAGAGAGGATGATGGAGCTGCTGACAATGACAACACAGCAGCCCTGACATGTGGAGCCTAAGGTCATCTCTACCAACTAGATGATATGTGGCGGGCTGTTAAACACCCAACAACAGAAAGGACATCAGGAAGTAGATGCCCATTAAAGGCTCGTGGTCAGGGAATTAACTAAGTGAAATTTGCTTTTTCTTTTTTTTTTATGGTACTGGGGATTGAACTGAGAGGCATTCTACCTCCAAGCCCCAGCCCTGTTTTATTTTTTATTTTGAAACAGGATCTTGCTAAGTTGCTAAGGGCCTTGCTAAGTTGTTGAGGCTGCCCTAGAACCTGTGATCCTTCTCTCTCAGCTTCCCAATTACTGGGATTATAGATGTGTGACATCACACCCATCTTGAAACTTGCTTTTGAGTAAATAACTTGAGTCAGATTTAAATCATAATAAAATGGAAAGAGACTGATGTAGGGGACAGGAATGATGGATTTTTTAGTACAACAGGTTTAGATGAAAATCTGAAATGGAGAAGAGAAGAAAGATGGTGAATTGGAATGATCTTGAAGAGAAAAGTATTGTGAGAAATTAGGCCATGATTGAAACTAAATGATAAAAGGTATAAAGACTTCAAAATTGACTGCAAGAAAGACTTCAAGATGGCCAAGAAATTTGTTACCAGAAATAGAGAAGTTCAAAAGGACAGTCAGTTTGCTAGGAAGATGAACCTGATGGTAGGCATGCTGGGTGTGAGTAGAAGCAAGAAGCAAAATAAATCCAATAGGTGCTGGTGATTCTGCAGTGCCACTCTGCTCAGAAGTCAGGGCTGGAGCTGGAGCTGGAGGAGGCAAAATAGAAGGTGATACATGAAGCTGTGGCAGATAAGCCATCCCACAAGAAGTGAGCATGGAGATGCCAGAGGATGAAACAGAAAGGAATCTGGGTGTAATGAAAGGTGAGAATGCAGAATCAGCTTAGTCAAAAAAGAGAGCTGACATGGTGGTGTGAACCTGTGATCCCAATACTTGGGAGGCTGAGGCAGGAGGATCGCAGGTTCAAGACCAGCCTCAACAACTTAGTGAAAACATGTTTCAAAATTAAAACAAAAAAAAGTAAAAAGGGCTGGGGATGTAACTCGGAGGTAGAATGCCCCTGGGTTTGATCCCTAGTACCAAAAAGAGAAGAGAGAGAGAGACCCACAGACAAGGGTAACAAGGAGCACAGGAAGAGCCCCAGCTCAATAGTAACAGAGTCTAAATTTTGTGTGTATGTGTGTGTGGCACCGAGGATTGGACCCAGGGGCATTCTACCTTCAAGCTAGACCCCCAGCCATTTTTTTATTTGTTCATTTTGAAACAGCGTCATGCTAAGTTGCTGAGAATCTCACTAAATTGCTGAGACTAGCCTCAAACCTGCGATTCTATTGTCTCAGCCTCTCAAGTATGGAATTACAGGCGTGCACCACTATGTCTAATCAGAGTCTAGATTTTGATTCTGGGTCTATTATTTCTAAATTTCATTAATCTTTCTGGAAGTAATTTATTGTCTTTGAGATGAGGGTTTAGGATGAGATTGGCATTTACCATAATTTGTTCCATGTAAGATTTTAAACCCTACACAAGGCAAACAAAGTCTCCTATGTTCAAATATACCTGGGGAATGTTTGCTTAAACACAGTTAAACAGATTCTGTTTATTGCAGTACTTAGAATTTTTACAACACGGATGTGCATCATGAATCTCCAAGAAAGCAGATATAGTTTTTGATGTTTCCTAACTTATTTGACAAAAACAAAGTTTGTGTGTGTGTGTGTGTGTGTGTGTGTGTGTGTGTGTGGTGCATTTATGTACCATCTCAAAGGGCAGTGTTCCAAGGGAATTACAAAAGTACTAAACTGTGAGATTTCTAATCACCCTTTCAACTCTAGGATCTTTTCAGGTGTAATCACATGTTCTGAGTTCTTTAAATTTTTTTAACAGTAATTAAAAACATAGAAATGTGATTTGTCATCATGTGTGTGTATGTTACTGGAGATTGGACCCAGGGCCTCACACATGCTAGGCAACTGCTCTAGCACTGATCTTGTCATCATTACATGTTGTCTTTGTATCCAGAAATACACATTATCTTAAACACTGCACATGATCCATGTTTATCACTAATATTCTACACTGTCAAAAATGACACACTAATATACTTCTCCAGAAGAATTATGATCTTAAAAATTTAATAGCTTATTTTTACCAAAAGTATGGTTTTTGTGCCTTTGCCCAATATCTAAAGCAATCACCACCATCCCCCTCACCCTGAAAACTGACAGCTCTGAAGAACTATTGGTTATATAGTATTTATAATTAAGAGAAGTCAGGCATGGTGGCACATGCCTGTAATCCCAGTACTTGGGAGGCTGAGACAGGATGATCACAGGTTTGCAGTCAGCCTCAACAATGTAGGGAGACCCTCAGCAACCTAGTGAGGCCCTGTTTCAAAATAAAAAAATATTTTAAAAGGCACTGGAGTGTAGCTCTGGGGTAGAATGACCCTGGGTTCAATCCTCAGTACCACATACACATTAAAAAAATTAAGAGAAAAATCATTTTCTATAAAATTCACTCTGTCTTTATCTCTGACTCCAAATATGAAGAAAAAAAATCACTCTTGCCTGACTCCCACATTTAGCTCTCATTCTCTCTCCCTGCCTGTTTCTGTTGATTTCTTATGTTCCTTCAATCTCAAACATGGTGTCCCTTTAGGCAGGACTAAAGGTTTCCTCCATTTGACCCTGCCTACCCTAAATACCAACCTGACTTCCTACAACCTGGCCCAAGTCAAAGCGATGTTCTTACTCAACAGACTTCCAATATTCATTCAGAGATTTATTAACCTGGTTATTTTTAAACAAATTATATGCACATAACGAAAAGATAAAAATATGTTAGGTCAAGCGCTAACAATAAAAATTTGAGATTTCTGGCCGGGCATGGTGGCGCATGCTTGTAATCCCAGTACTTTGGGAGGTGGAGACCGGAGGATCCAGGTTCGCGGCCAGCCTCAGCTCTCTCTCTCTCTCTCTCCTCTCTCTCTCTCTATTTAGTGAGGCCCTCCGCAGCTTCGTGAGACCCAGTTTCAAAATAAAGTATAAAAAATAGGGCCGGGGGTGTAGCGCGGAGGTAGAACGCCCCTGGGTTCAATCCCCGGTACCACAAAAAAAAATTTTTTTTTGAGATTTCTTCCCAGTTTCTATTTCTACCACTGTTGCTATTATTTCTGCTAAGAATATGTATTATTTTATTACTGGAAACATTTTAAAGCTTTGTTACATGGCTTTCCAACATTCAAACAATATAATAAACAGAATGAAGGTTTGGGAAGTGGGACAAGAAATGCAGAGGCTGATATTCTGACAATGGAGAAGCGACAATGGACAGGCTGACATCAACAAGAGTGATAGAAGCCCAGAGTGGTGGCACACACCTGTAATCCCAGTACATGGGAGGCTGAGATGGGAGGATCGCAGGTTCAAGATCATCCTCAGAAACTCAGCAATGCCCTCAGCAACTTAGAGAGACCCTGTGCCAAAATAAAAATACGATATGAAATAAGGCTTTGGTGTAACTCAGAGGTAGAACACCCATAGGTTCAATCTTCAGTACCAAAAAAAAAGTGACAGAAAAAGGCACATATTGAAATATATGACTACATAAAAATGTGTGTTCATTCAAAATAAGGAGCCTGAGTAATCAAGGAAAGACTGACTATAGTACCATAGCCTATGTGTTAGATGTATATTTTTATCAAATAGAAATGTGTGTTACATATTTTATCAAAATTTAATCTAAAATTTAAAAACAAATAAGCAAAATGTTTTGGTACACAAAAGGGAAAACTTGAGTTGTTTGGAAATGTCAGTGCATGAAATACATCAATATTCATGTACTACAGCCGGGCGTGGTGGCGCACGCTTGTAATCCCAGTACTTTGGGAGGCGGAGACCGGAGGATCCGGTTCCCGGCCAGACTCAGCGCGCATGCGTGCGCGCACGATCGATCGATTGATCGATCGATCTATCTCTCTCTCTCTCTCTCCCTGTTTCTCTCTCTCTCTCTCTCTCTCTCTCTCTCTTTCTCTACCTAGTGAGACCCGGTTTCAAAAATAAAGCATTAAAAAATAGGGCCGGGGGTGTAGCGCGGAGGTAGAATGCCCCTGCGTTCATTCCCTGGTACCGCAAAAAATAAATAAATAAATAAATAAATAAATAAATAAATAAATAAAATAAAAAATATTCATGTACTACCTTGAATTTTATATAGTTACACATTTTCTATTGTTTAGTTTTTATAAAAATGTTATTATTAAAGTCTGATGAGTTGAATCTGCTTAAGAGAAAAAACAGTAAGATCACCTTTTTAATTGTTTGACTGTATGTATTCCAAACAGGGAAAATGGTGTATCCTTGTCCATCACGGTACAGAAGGTTGTGACAGCAGCCTGGCTGTCTTCTTAGAGGTCTCTGTGTCAGTAGCATTTCCTTAGCGCAGTATTTCTCAAGCTTTTCCAACAAGTATATAGACGATAATAACCATATTTCATTGGTAAATCTTGTTTTTCTTAATTCCAAGCATACATTTGTATTATAGACACTGAATCCATAGACACTGCCATTTTGCTTGTAGTCAGAGCATGCATGTTTATCTTTAGACCTCAGTGGTGTCGCTGCAGCACCCACACACAATGCAGGCAGAAAAGTACCCTCACTTCACAGTCCACCGAAGGCAGTCACAACTTCTTAACGTTAAGTTGAAACTGTACTTCTCTCTAGATTAAAGGAGAATATAATGAGCTTCCTTCAGTCTTCTCACAAATAGGAAAACTTTAGGATGGAAAAAACGATGACTCTCATGTGCCTCTTACAGGTTTCTGGTAGGTGGCCATGCTTCTTAATTTCTTGCATGTAAGCTGATGGCAGTCATGAAGTTGAAAGCATAATTCTATTTCCTTATGAAGAAATGCCAGCTCATGCCATATTTGTTTGTTTTGGATAGGAGGTATGTCGTAGAAAATGATAACTTTCACATTTACACCAGCTTACCTCTGAAAGAAAGTCAAGTTAGCGGCCTTAGGACAAGAAAACATAACTGTCAGTAGAGTGCCTTGTTAGCAGAGGAAAAACCCTTGAGAAGAGAAGTAAGGTGGGTTTATAATTTTAAATTACACTGCCATTCCATGGTTACAAAGGACATTGAGCAAACATTATTTAATAAAAGTGCACTGAAGATCCTAAGGCTCTACTAATGTTTAAAATCCAAAAGTAATTATTCCATATCTAATCCAAGAAACAAAAATGCCCTATGTGTAGAAACTTTTAATGTAGTGCCATCTTCTCAGTTTTCTGCAATTTTGACATGAGCTTTGTCCTCTATTTTCTTCCTACAAACACTTTAAAGCCTTCCTAATCTTTTCTTTGCCCTATCATCCTCCACGAGCCATGCTTTTAGTACTGGAATAAGTATTCCACTTTGCTATCTGGAGATGGGCTTTTGAGCATGAATGACCTAGTCTATTGGTAGATTAAGCTCAACATCTCATTTAGGAGAAAATTACACAGCAATCAAGAACTTAACTGAGTGGAAATTATTTTTAATGCACACTCTATTTTTTTAAATGCCACATAGAGTTTTCATTGTAAATACATAAAAAGGAAAACAATGTCATTTCTGGAATCTCATGTTCTTGGAACTCAGCAAAGAAATGTTTGTACATGTCCATATAATGTTCAGATTTCTTCTAATAATGTTGATGTTTTAGAATTTATAAATGTGCAGCTTTTGCTATAGCAAGGAA
This sequence comes from Glis glis, assembly GCA_004027185.1. Lineage (NCBI taxonomy): Eukaryota > Metazoa > Chordata > Mammalia > Rodentia > Gliridae > Glis > Glis glis. The sequence continues at coordinate 9,943 of PVJS01027144.1, read as the reverse complement.
AACATTCTACCATTAAAATTGGTCATTGATTTATATTCATGTAATCACACTTTACATAAATAAAAGGAATATATATGTCTTCCTAGCACATAGTATACAAAGTACACACTTCTTGTAGATTAGACTTGATAAATAAACTTGGTTGTTGTCTACACAAGGGACCAAATCCAAGTCATATAGATATACAGTGATATATAACTCTGATGAGTTTTATCTTCCCAATAAGACATATGAGGAAATTTTCCATTGGATCAATTGAGTAGGCTTATATAGGTCATTAGAATAGTTTTCTTTTTTCCATGGCCTAATATTCTATTGCTCCAAGTCTTTCTTTATGATTACACTCTGGTCCAATTATCCCTCCAACTCTATAAGTCACATATTCCAATATTCAAGTTTCCATTCTTTGGGTCTGGCATTTCTAATCCTACAGCTCTCTAATACCTTTTTTTGTACAATTAATCAATTGATATAATGATTGTGGGAGAACTGAATCCAGAATAACAAAATTAGCTAATGCTAATGTAATAGTGGATAAGAGTTTGAATCAAGTCATACTACCTAGTTTAATATTCCAACTTCATTACTTGTTTCCTCAGGGCCCCTGATGTGCTAAATGGCCCCTGCCTGCTTTGTGATGTTAATGTGGGTGGGGAAGAGATGAATGGATTAAAAAGTGCTTGGCACAGTGCCTGACAGTGCCCAATAAATACTATAATTATAGTTAACAATGCAAAGTTGTCATGTGATAGTGAGGATAGTGTTAATAAAATTCCAAATGCTGCCCGGTGAATATTTTGATTTTGTAAATGCTGAAGCTTTACCAGAAGAGATATCTGAGTTGGTTTTCCTATAATTTTCCTTTAATAACCTTAACAACAACAAAAAAGAGAATATAGTTTTTCACTGTGCTAGATATTAGAGAAGTATAAAAGAAGAAAGGAGAAAAACAAAAAATAACATTCACTAAATACTGAATAGGTGTCAGGCATCATGTTTAGTATTTCAAACATTATGTCTTATCCAAGTAGGATGAAAAGTTGTCAAGCCAGCAAGTGGTAAAGACTTGAACACAATTCCTTTGGGCTCAAGCCCATGTTCTTTAACAAAAAAGGCAAACAAAACTACTCATAAAACCACACAGACCCTATTAAGTACTATGTTAGACTGAAGAGAGAGTAATGAATGCCAACATCTCAGAATTAGATCCAGCAAAATGGAAGAGGTGGCACTGGAGTTGAATATTAAAATATAAGAAAAATAGCAAGTAAAAATAAGATATCTAAGATTATTATTATTCTGTGCTTTATTAAAATGTTTTATACATGCAACTTACAGGTAACAATGAAAGAATGTGTTTTGGAAGGAAGAACAGACTCGACCGAGACTTGAGAGAGCAGATAGAGAGAGCTCATGTGATCCTGTGTACCCAGTGTTGGGGTAAACAGGGAAATGGTGGTGGTAAAACTAGAAATGCAAGGTAAGACCAAGTTTGGGAGAACTCTCTGGATACTAAGAAATTTAGACTTTATCCCAGAGGAAAAAAATAGATACTGGCTAAGTTTTAAACAAAAAAGTCATATGATCATATCTGGATCTTTAGAAAAATAATTGTTATAAAGGTATAAAATGGATTGGGGCAGGTAGTTCCTGAATAAATATAACAAAAAATAAATTAAAAACAAAAATGTTGAGATTACCCAAATTTTATTTTTACTGGTATTGAGCCCAGGGCCATTCTACCTCCAAGATATACCCACAGCCCTTTTATTAATTTTTTTTAAATTTTTTGAAACAGGGTCTTGCTAAGTTGCTGAAGGTTTTCCTAAATTGCTGAGACTGGCCTCAAACCTGAAATCCTCCTGTTTCAGCCTCCCAAGTATTAGGATTACAGGCATGCACCACCACACCTGACTACTCAAATGTTTAAGTAAGAAATAGAAGAAACTTAAATTATTAAACTGGAAGTATGAATGGATCTAGGATGGGTAGATGTAAGAGGCCCTTAGAAATAGAATTGTCAAAATTTGGTAGATAAATGGATATTGCCAGTAAGTATTTAGAAATGTGTGTTATAATTGCAGAGAGAGAGAGAACAGAACCAGAAACAATGATAGGTGATGAAGAGATGATAGATCATTAATAGATGGAGAGGACTCAAGGTATGTCCATCATGTATTTATGATGTATATTGTTCCTATGCAATCTGTATATAAGATGGAAGTACTGCATATTTCTCCCACATGAATATGTGTGAAGCTTCAAACCATAGGAGTAAATGAAGAAAACAAGATGTTTCATTAGAAGAGAAGATGCAATAATAAGAGAATGCCAAAGGTAGACCTTTTGGAAATCAGCAGCACATAAGGGATAGACAGTAAAAAGAAGTACTGAAGGAGATGAGGATCTTAAAACAGAGACATCAAGAAGAGAGGAGACTCAGAAAAGAAGAATCTCACAGAATGATGAGGAGAGAGAGTATAAGAAAGCAGAATAGCCCTTGGTGCCAAACCCTACAGGGAGCAGACTGAGGATGACCACCGAGACCGTGCAGGCAGTGGCAGGTGAGGTAGTACAAGCAAGAATTTCAATCTTTTATGAAGAGGATGTGAGTGAGGAAGAACATTGGAAGAACATTGGATTAGCTTGAGAGAATGACGATTTTAAAAAATTCTAAGGTGAGGATATACTTTTTTTGTATAATAGGAAGGGATCAAAAGGAAGAGAGATACATCTTAAGATGTCCTAGATAGGAGATGACAGACAGAGCAAGATGTGGGAGAAAGTGAAATTGCCCTTGATCAAAAGCACAGCAGGAGAGTCAGGTGGAGCACACTTGAAGTTCCAGTGCTTGGGAGGATGAGACAGGAGGATCACAGGTTCCAGGCCAGCCTCAGCAACCTAGCAAGACCCCCAGCAACTTTAGTGAGACCCTCTTCAGAAATAGTGCCCCTGGGTTCAATCCCCAGTACCAGGGAAAAGAAAGGAGGGAGGGAGGGAGGGAGGGAGGGAGGGAGGAAGGAAGGAAGGAAGGAAGGAAGGAAGGAAGGAAGGAAGGAAGGGCATAACAGGAGAAAGAAAGACCAGAAAAGAAGATGAGCACTCCTCCACCTGGCAGCCAAGAGAGGGAAAAACAAAAACAAAAACAAACAAACAAACAAACAGGCAAAGATAGAAGTTATTTGGAGCCATAAGAGAGAAATGTTGGAAGGCTTTAAAAATGTATTTGTGTGGGGGGGGGCTAGTTTAATCATTTTGCTTATTTTACAGCAAAGAATGAAATGAGATAATTTGATTAAAAAAGGGAAAAGTAATTTGGAATGTTGGTTGAAGGGAGGAATAAAAGTTTGATATTTCTTCTTTGAGAGAGTCAACTCAGTTGACAAGAGATAAGAAAGGATTGCTGAACAATCCTGGGGCTCAATTTCAAGTACTGGCATTCCAAATTGCAGAGATGAAATTCTGAAGGAATTGAGGGCTCAGAGCTCAGTATTATCTTAGGTGGAAATGTAGATGGACAAAAGAACTAAGAATCATGTTAAGACAGTCCTTAACACACTTGAGCCAGAAATCTGAGCTTAGTATACAGGGCAAAGAAGCCTGAAGAGGGAGGGAGAACAGTAGCAAGGATGATCATGCTGGTGGTGATGGGGGTGATGATGATGATGGTGGTGGCGATGATAGTAATGAGGATAATGATGGTACTGATAGTGGTGGTTGTTTTAATGGTGGTGATCCTGGCGGTGAGAGTATACATAGTACTCTATACAAGCACTGTATAGCTCTTAGTGTGCACTAAGCACTGATCTACAGCCTACATATATTAATCCTTTTAATCCATCAACGATCATGTCATACATGTAAACTATAATAGGTTAATTTCCTAACTCAGTGTACACCCATATCCACACTTCTGCTTTTAATGTGCATTTTTTTTGTAAATGCATTTGTATATAACACATCATTTCCAGTATGCATGAGTAATTTGTTTCCTCTTTTCTAATTCATATTCTAGATGACTCTGGTACAGCCCTGGAACATTTAGCTCATTTTCCAAACATCATATTAATGCATGATTTAGGAAGTAAACAAGAGTTGAAAATAAAATCCTCTTGGATATTCTGTTGTTTTAAAATCCGAAGGGTTCAGTAATCCTTTAAATCTGCAATCACTAAAAGAAAGTCATTGTCACTAAATCACATATAGTTCCTCAGAAACCACATACTGCAAAGTTCTCCAAAGAATAATTATTGTTAAATGTGACAATCAAACAATAATAGCACATTACAAGGCCACTTACACACGCATGCCATTTTATTTGACATTATTGAAGTCTTTATTCTCTTGCTTAGAATTGAGGTTATAGCAAATCTGACCATGATCATAAAATTATCAGAGGGGTAAAAGCATCTCTCTAGTGTTTGATAAAATGTGAATATTCAGCAATATACATAAACAAGGAGACATATTTAAATAAATAGCTAGCCTGCTAACCCATAAGTTGATTCTTTTAACATTTGTTTTATTATAAGCACAAAAATACCTATCTGGTTCCTATATGTTTGGTTATATTAATATTAGTAAATATAATACATTTCTTTTTTTTTTTTTTTTGCAGTACCAGGGATTGAACCCAGGGGCATTCTACCTCTGAGCTACACCCCCGGCCCTATTTTTTTATCCTTTTTATTTTGAAACCGGGTATCACGAATTTTGTGGAGGCCTCACTAAGTAGCTGAGTCGAGCCGCGAACCCGGATCCTCCGGTCTCCACCTCCGAAGTACTGGGATTACAAGCGTGCACCACCACGCCCGGCGGTAATACATTTCTTTTAAAACTTTCATATTTCCTTATAATCACCACAGAGAAATTTATTTACAATACTATGATGATACTTTTGTACAATTCTGAAGATCTATTATATTTTAATAATTATCTTTTCTGCTTTTCTTAAATGTCACGCATTTTTCATTTAAATTCTAGGAATTGTGCTCTTTTATCATTTTAGCATTTTCCACTCATTAATAACCTTTCCAATTCCACTTTTTCATTATGAGATTACTTTTTTACATTAGTTATATCTGTAGAGTTTAAGTTTATTCTATTTTTATTGCAAAAATATTTAGAAAACTCCTATTTTCATTTTCAACAACTAAGCTTTTCTGGATGAGACTGTATTCCTTTTAACACAATCTGATCTTTAATGAATGTAGAGTGTTTCTAATGTATTATGTTGTATAACTATTAATAGCACTTTAATTTTTGTGGAATTGCTCTCTCTTCTTAGAAAACTGAGAAACTAGAGAGGTCATAGAAAGGTTAAATAATCTTCTCAGAGCTGCAGAGCAAGTAGAAGATTGTGGACTGGAATCAAGATCTCTAGACCCTCATAGTCATACCTCAGACTTCTCATGAGACAAGACACAGAAAGGACACTGCCCCAAACATCCATTCCCACCCCCCAAAACCTCAGTTTCCTTGATTTTTTAGTATACCTAGCAAGGCATTTGTAAACTTCGGGAACTTGAATAGTCTCAGTATAAAAAGCCTTTGTGTGTAAACATCTCTGAAACAGACAAATGATAGATAACACTGTGGGCATTTTTATCTTCCCAGCTTCAGCCCTGTGCAAGCTCATACACTTTTAGAGTAGAGCTCCAATGCTATTGAATTGATGACAGCAACAGACAAGGGTTTAGAGACAGGAAGATTCCTTCACGCAGACATTCCCCAAACAAACCGATAACACTTAAGAGTTTAAGTGACACCTCTTCTCTAAAGTCCTTAGAACAAAAACCAAAAAAAGCCATGGGATCTCATGGCATCAGGTGTGAAGTAATCCACAGTTCATCCCTTGAATTATATCATATCATCCTATAAGCCTCTATGTTAACAAATCATATAGAATATGACTCTACCTCTTTTCCTCTAGAAAGTACTTAGGCAAAAATCCTCTATCTTCTTTTCATTTCCTTTGATCAAAAAACAGCTAGCTGCCAAGGAGAATTTCGATATTTGGCATGAAAGGTACCTTTATTTTTAATGTCATTAAAATATAATTTTTTCTTTTGGCAATAACTTTGGCATTTGTGTATTTAATTGAAGTATTGATAAAACACGCACTATGAGAGGAAATGCTATGTAAAATTAAAGATGTGCATGTATGCTCTAAATAACTAGAGTATTTTTCTAATCCATTATGACATTGACTTTTAAAGAAAAAAAAATGAGGCTATGTACTGTGATGAAAAATACTCGTGACCAACAGCCAGGTGGCCTGAGCTCAAAGTTCACATCCCTTGGGTTTGAAACGGTAAGAGACTTTGCATGAATCCCATTTGCTCTCTGAGCCATATTTCCTTCATTTTTAACACTGACGGTGAAGAGCTAGATGGGTTTTAGACCCTTTTGAGTCCTATATTATATGTGCAGAGAAAACATATTCGTAAATACTAATATATATAAACCAGTTATGGAAAGAAGTGCTCCAGCACCCAACTGACCTATAGACGGCCAGACTTTTGGCTGAATTACCTCTGTCCAGATGGGAGGTTTATACAAAATGGATACAGTCTTTCGCCTTATTGGAAAGACTCACAGAACTTCTGGACCCTCTCCCGAACAGCTCTTACCAAACACATTTCAATGAGTTATGTCTACACTGATCAAAAACATATGCACTGAATTTTCCTAAGACATAAAAATTAAAATAAAAGATCATAACAAAATGAATTTTCGGTTTTTCCAAAACTAAACAATCATGCAAGGCACCCTCTTGATAAAAGAAGTCACTGGGTTCTTCCCACTCTAATGCTAGCTCGATGTTAGTTAGAACAGCTCCTTTTTACTACCCATTATATGCTATTTCTTTTTCTCAGACTATAATTAGGGGATTGAATAAGCAGTTAGATTTTATTTTTATTTTTTAGCTTTATATTTGCTTGTGTTTAAGGAAAATTAGAGTCAAACTCCTGAGTTCCACATGCCTAGATAGGACAATGACTAGCACTCCTTTAGGTCAAATGGCCTCTCTAGTATATATCAGTAGCCTTGAAAATATATGCCAAAAGAAGAGCATGGTTAAAGAGCTGGATGAGCAAGATCTATCACCATCAAAAGACTATATGATTCTGCCGGGCGTGGTGGAGCACACTTGTAATCCCAGTACTTTGGGAGGCGGAGACTGGAGGATCCGGGTTCGCGGCCAGCCTCAGCTCTCTCGTTCTCTCTCTCCCTGTCTCTCTCTCTCTCTCTCTCTCTCTCTCTCTCTCTCCCTGTCTCTCTCTCTCTCTCTCTACCTAGTGAGGCCCTCCGCAACTTCGTGAGACATGGTTTCAAAATAAAGTATAAAAAATAGGGCCGGGGGTGTAGCGCGGAGGTAGAACACCCCTGCGTTCAATCCCCGGTACCGCAAAAAAAAAAAAAAAAGACTATATGATTCTAAGAGCACTCCTTCCAAAAGAGAATCAGAATATGAATACAGGTAGGGCACAATGATATAGTATCTAGTACTGTACTATTCAATGTGGTGGCTGCCAGCCACATGTGGTTGCTTACATTTTAGTTAAAATTTATTTAAATAAGAGGTAATAAGAAATTCAGTTCATCAATTGCGATTGCCACATTTGAAGCCCTTGCTAGCCATATGGGGCAAGCGACTGCTGCACTCAGAAGTTCAGATGTGAAATATTTTCAATCTCATAGAAAACTCCATTGGCCAGACAGAGCTAGCCCAGTATAATGCCTGCCAGGTAATACACACTAGTGAAAACTGAAAAAAAAAAAAAGAATGATAAGGAGGCTAATACAGACATTCTGAATAGTTAAGTTTGTTTTCAAAGGAAATCAATATTCTTTTTCTGCTTTTTACATATTCAAAGGCTTTGTCTCAGTTAATCTTCAACATATATATATGTATGTGTGTGTGTATGTATATGTAACATATATATGTTAAGATATACATATATACCATGACAGAAAGATTATTTGGCTGATCAGTTAATATTATTGAAGTGGTTTCTAACAATAACTATAAAACATGAATTCAGCTATATTTTTCTTAATTATTAATGTTGACTTATATTGGTATAAATTTGGTTACATGAATATAGTTAGCATAGAAAACTTTGCATATTCATTTTAGTTCTCAAAACTCTGAGAACTGAGAATTATCATCTCTATTTTGCAGATAAGGAAATAGGTTGATGGCACCAGATAACTTGTGAACTTAGAGGAGTTCAGTGATTGTTTCCAATAGCACAACAAATAACGACACACCCAGGATTTAAGGACCATTCTTCCTATAGAACAGCCAAGACTTTTGACACTAAGCCATGTACAAGAAGCGTAGTCCTTTGACTTTGGCAAATTCAATCTTGAGATTTGGTATCAGATCCTTTCCACAATAAATAGAGCTGAATTTATTGAGCTATGTTGAACATTTTGAGCATAATGATAAAAATATTAATGAATGGCACATCACTTTAAAATATTTTTCTGACATTTTGTTATTTAGCAGACTTGCAGATGCTATATGAGGAGATAAATGGAATTTTACACCTCTACAAGAGAAGTGACTTAGCATTGTACTTACTAGCAGTTTCTGAAGAAGGGCTGCTTGGGCTGAAGTGGCATCTTATGTGATCTTGAGCAAGTTATTTAATCTCACTGGCCCTCAGTTTCCTCATCTGTCAAATTGGAATAATCATATTGCTTTCTTCTAGATTTAAATTAGCAAAAATAAGTAAAGTATTAAGAATTGTGCCTACCACATAGTAAGGGCCCTCGGTTGGGGTTTTTGCTGTTGCTGTAAATGTGATGATGTTGATGAGAATGGTAAAGACTTGAAATCACCTAATGTGGGAGTTGGTTTCCAAAGATGGCCTCAAATGAACTATGAGCTTCTCAGTATTCATGCCACTGTGCAGTACATTTCCACACATTGTATACTAGGCTGATCTTGTGACTGGCTTCAACCAATAAAATGTGGTAGATGTGACATCATTCCAGTTCCTGGCCTACACCTTAAAAAGGCCTGGAAGCTTCTTCTCCTGCACTTTTGGGAGCCCTTGTGTCATCATGTAAGAAGTCTAGTCAACCTGATAGAGATCATGTAGAGAGAACATGTAGAAAGACCATGAAGAAAACATGAGGCATTGGAGACTGAAGAAAGAGATGAAGAGGCCTGGCCATCTTGTCATCCCAGTTTAGCCGAACCTTCCGGCCATCACTGCCAAGTCACTAGAAGCCATCATGATGTTCTAGTCTTGGCCACCATTTGCCAACATCAATATGAGTGACCCCAAGTGAGATCAGCAAAAGAACCACCCAGCCAAGCCCTACTCAACCAGCAGAAACATGAAGAATGATTAAACATTGCTTTGTAAGGTACCAAATCATGAGGTGGCTCACAATGCACCAATTTATATCAAAACTATTAGTATTCCTTGTAAAGCTAAATAGGGACTTTAAAAATCATGTAATTGAAGACAATGTAAGGTCCTTTAACTTTCAGTTTTGATATTTTTATTTACCTGTCACCTCTAGCTCATCCCCATCTTTTTTTATAATATAGACTCTTTAATATGTTTAAACAAATCTATTTTACCTACCATCCATATAATCTTTCTTCTATTTGTACATCCCTTATCCATAGAACTCTCACTACCAATGGTAATCTCCTCTTTCTTACAGGCCAATCTATTTTTATTTTCTTCTCATAGGAAGCCATTCTCCCTTGGCTTACATGTACATATTATGTACCACATAAATGCATTGAAGGCATTTGATATGTTTAGGATTAATTGTCATTTCTGCCTCAATCCAATTTCTTCTTTTTTTTTTTTTTTTTGCGGTACCGGGGAGGGCGTTCTACCTCCACGCTATACCCCTGGCCCTATTTTTTATACTTTATTTTGAAACCGGGTCTCACGAAGTTGCAGAG